>CALNXK010000453.1:150000-177312 GCA_942486035.1 Porites lobata | reverse complement strand
GGGTAACAAGGGGTAAAAAGGGTAACAAGGGTAAAAAGGGGTAAAAAGGGTAACAAGGGTAAAAAAGGGTAACAAGGGTAACAAAGGGGTAACAAGGGTAACAAGGGGTAACAAGGGGTAACAAGGGTAACAAGGGGTAACAAGGGTAACAAGGGGTAACAAGGGGTAACAAGGGGTAACAAGGGGTAACAAGGGGTAACAAGGGGTAACAAGGGTAACAAGGGTAACAAGGGGTAACAAGGGGTAACAAGGGTAACAAGGGTAACAAGGGGTAACAAAGGGTAACAAGGGGTAACAAGGGGTAACAAAAGGGGTAACAAAGGGTAACAAGGGGTAACAAGGGTAACAAGGGTAACAAAGGGGTAACAAGGTAACAAGGGTAACAAGGGGTAACAAAGGGGTAACAAGGGTAACAGGGGTAACAAAAAGGTAACAAGGGTAACAAGGGGTAACAAAGGTAACAAGGGATAACAAGGCAAAAGGGGTAACAAGGGTAACAAGGGGTAACAAGGGGTAACAAGGGGGTAACAAAAGGTAACAAGGGTAACAAGGGTAACAGGGGTAACAACGGGTAACACGAAGAAAAGGGGTAACAAGGGGTAACAAGGGTAACAAAGGGGTAACAAGGGTAACAAGGGTAACAAAGGGTAACAAGGGGTAACAAGGGTAACAAAAGGGTAAAACAAGGGTAACAAGGGGTAACAAAGGTAACAAGGGTAACAAAGGGTAACAAGGGTAACAAGGGTAACAAAGGGTAACAAGGGGTAAAACAAGGGTAACAAGGGTAACAAAGTAAATAGGGTAACAAAAAACAACAACAAGGTAACAAAGCAATAAGGGTAAAGGGCAACAAGGGGTAACAAGGGTAACGAACAAGGGTAAGAAGGGTAACAAGGGGTAACAAGGGTAACAAAATCAAGGGGTAATAAGGGGGGTAACAAGGGGTAAAAGGGTAACAAGGGGTAACAAGGGGTAACAAGGGTAACAAGGGGTAACAGGGGTAACAAGGGGCAAAAAAAAGGGTAACAAGGGTAACAAGGGTAACAAGGGTAACAAAAAGGGTAACAAGGGTAACAAAAGGGTAACAAGGGGTAACAAAGGGGTAACAAGGGGTAACAAGGGGTAAAAAGGTAACAAGGGTAACAAAAACAAAGGGTAACAAGGGGTAACAAGGGTAACAAAGGGTAACAAAATTAACAAGGGTAACAAGGGGTAACAAGGCAACAAGGTAACAAGGGGTAACAAGGGGTAACAAGGGTAACAAAGGGTAACAAGGGTAACAAGGGTAACAAAGGGGGTAACAAGGGGTAACAAATAGGGTAACAAGGGGTAACAAAGGGTAACAAGGGTAACAAGGTAACAAGGGGCAACAAGGGGTAACAAAAGGGTAACAAGGGTAAATAGGGGTAACAAGGGGGTAAATAGGGTAACAAGGGTAACAAGGGTAAATAGGGGTAACAAGGGTAACAAAGGGTAACAAGGGGTAAGAAGGGTAACAAAGGGGTAACAAGGGTAACAAGGGTAACAAGGGGTAACAAGGGTAACAAGGGTAACAAGGGTAACAAGGGTAACAAGGGGTAACAAGGGTAACAAGGGTAACAAGGGGTAACAAGGTAACAAGGGGTAACAAGGGGTAACAAGGGTAACAAGGGGTAACAAGGGTAACAAGGGTAACAAGGGGTAACAAGGGGTAACAAGGGGTAACAAGGGGTAAAAGGGTAACAGGGGTAACAAGGGGTAACAAGGGGTAACAAGGGGTAACAAGGGTAACAAGGGTAACAAGGGTAACAAGGGGCAAGGGTAACAAAGGGTAACAAAGGGTAACAAAATTAACAGGGTAACAAGGGTAACAAGGGGTAACAAGGGGTAACAAGGGGTAACAAGGGGTAACAAGGGTAACAAGGGTAACAAGGGGTAACAAGGGTAAAAAGGGGTAACAAGGGGTAACAAAGGGTAACAAGGGTAACAAAGGGTAACAAGGGTAACAAGGGTAACAAAGGGTAACAAGGGTTAACAAGGGTAACAAGGGGTAACAAGGGTAACAAGGGTAACAAGGGGTAACAAGGGTAACAAGGGTAACAAGGGGTAACAAGGGTAACAAGGGGTAACAAGGGGTAACAAAGGGTAACAAGGGTAACAAGGGTAACAAGGGGTAACAAGGGTAACAAGGGGTAACAAGGGTAACAACGGTAACAAAGGGTAACAAAGGTAACAAGGGTAACAAGGGGTAACAAAGGGTAACAAGGGGTAACAAGGGTAACAAGGGTAACAAGGGGTAACAAAGGGTAACAAGGGTAACAAGGGGTAACAAGGGTAACAAGGGTAACAAGGGGTAACAAGGGGTAACAAGGGGTAACAAGGGTAACAAGGGTAACAAGGGGTAACAAGGGGTAACAAGGGTAACAAGGGGTAACAAGGGTAACAAGGGGTAACAAGGGGGGTAACAAAATAACAAGGGGTAAAAAAAGGGGTAACAAGGGGTAACAGGGTAACAAAGGGTAACAAGGGTAACAAGGGGTAACAAAACAAGGGTAACAAGGGGTAACAAGGGGTAACAAGGGTAACAAGGGTAACAAGGGTAACAAGGGTAACAAGGGGTAACAAGGGGTAACAACAAGGGTAACAAGGGTAACAAAACAAGGGTAACAAGGGTAACAAGAAGGGTAACAAGGGTAACAAGGGGTAACAAGGGTAACAAGGGTAACAAGGGTAACAAGGGTAACAAGGGGTAACAAGGGGTAACAAGGGTAACAAGGATAACAAGGGGTAACAAGGGTAACAAGGGGTAACAAGGGTAACAAGGGGTAACAAGGGTAACAAGGGGTAACGAGGGGTAACAAGGGGTAACAAGGGTAACAAGGGGTAACAACAGGAGCCCATCAAATGGTGCCTCCATCTCCATTAATTTGTTTTCGTGTGGGTTGTTTCTTTCATTGTAACATTGTCTTTCCCTTTACCAGGAAATGATATTTACTTAGTGATCACCAGTTTGATGGCATTTTTATGTATGTGTATCATACTTTTCTGTCAAATTGTGATTTTCCAGGAAATTAAAAGACATAGAAAATGTATTGCTGCCCACCAAGTTTCAACAGAAAACAGGCAAAAATTCGTTAAAGACAAAAATGCTTTCCAGCAGACAGCAACTATATTTTTCTTCTTACTATTGACACATAAAAGTATATTTGGAACAAAGACCAATGGAGTAACGCATGAATCAGTGATTACTGGACAAGTAGGAATGAAGAAAATAAAACAAGAACAGCAACAACATGGTGGTTGTGAACAGATCAACAGTGAGAGCAATAACAGTAATAACATTGGTGACAACGATACCAACAAGGAAATAGCAATGAAGACGATGATATAAGAACGGCAACAACATGGTGGCTGTAAACAGATTAATGGTGAGAGCAATAACGGTAATGACATATCCAGTTTTTGTATAGGAACCATTTCCCTTGAGCAAAAGTTTGCAATGACTAAACCAGGGACTAAACAATTACGATAACTAAATCGACTGATATGCAACTTGAAGGTTAGATAAGCAGAAGTCGCCGACAAATTGTATTGGAATAACAAGGTACTCTACAGGAATTGTTCCCTGTCGGGGAAAATCATGGAAAAGCAAGCGACAACCGAATGTGTGATGGGGGCGATTGAGCAGCCTGCTGTTATCGCCCTACTGAAAGTGCTGCTACAGGGTCAAGGATCTAGGGCATACTGCTCACTTTTAGCACCGTAAATCACATTTATAAGGCTGCTTGTCGTGGCTTCAGGTCTTCACTCGACACTCATGAACATGTGTTTCTACAGGAGACACGAAGACATAGAAATCAAATAGCTGTCAAACAAGTTCCAGAAGAAGAAAAACAAAAACTCGTAAAAGACAAAAAATCCTGTAGGCTCACAACGACTATACCTTTTTTTTTGGTATAGGCATATTCTTGTTGATTCAGTACTTTGAAAAATTTCTATAATCATCTCGTTAAATGTAACGTACATTATTTTCTTGATAGCACGTTTTGCAGGCATTCTTAATTCGCTCATCAAGCCAATTATTTATTGCATCAGAATAAGAGAGTTTCGCGTAGCTTTTACTGAAATTCTCCGCAGGAAAACAACTGTACAAGCTGAGAACACTAAAAAACGAATATTTGGAACACTGAACAAGGTGTAGCACCTCATGAGACACGGAATGAGGCAACGGAAAAACAGCGAAGGCGATGTAGTCGAATGTTGCAAGAACGGCAACTACAGATCGAACAAGGCGACAACAACGTTCATGTAACCTCATAACAAGTGAAGTCAAATGACAAGCTATCTTTAAAATCAGAGGAGAAAAAGCTGTAAAAATAATTAACTTATGCAAAAACCCATCTAAGCACAGTACACGAACTACATGTATTTGCTTTTCGCATAGGATCGTAATAACTGAACGATTGTAATAACAAAAACGACTGACATGCTAGTTGTAAATTCAGCAAATTTCAATAAAGAAAATAATACCTTTACTTTCGAGAACTGAAACCTGTATACTACGAAATATCCTATCTTCAATATGCTAAAATTTGTGACGATTTCTTATCTTCTTATCAACTATAATTTGTTTGCATCGAACACATTTGTCTGCAAGTTCCTACTCGGCTTTGTTTCTGATAAAAACCCAAATGAACTACTAAACTGGTTTCGTTTGCTAAACAATCAGTTAAGCTGGGGAATGTTTTAAGTTTGTGCTTGTTTGTTTTCTAATATTTGTTATGTTGAAGTTTGAGTCGAATTTTTAATAGGCAGTGTTTTCTCTCTAGCCTGAGAAAGCAGTCGACATTTCGCGACGCCATCTCTGGCCTCCCCGCGAAATCACTCCTGAGGAACGAACGCAGAAATTTCATACTGATGACGTATCACTACCCAGACCTAGGTACTGCTTCTGATTGGTCGTGCCGAGTAGGAAATTTGCCTCAACCAATCAGAAGCACAACCCAGACCTGGTTAGTGACACGTCATTGGTAAGGAGTTTCTGCGCTGGTTTCTCGGAGGTCATTTCGAGTGGAAACCAGTGGTGACGTCGGGAAATGTAGGTTGTTTTCTCAGGCTTTGTTCTCCTTCAAAAGTGATTTTCTACAATAGGAGTTCACCAGTTTTCCCAGATTTTCCCTATCTTAAAATGCTGTTGCTTTACTTGCAGGAGGGTTAGTGGAAAGTGCAACTGCTGATGCTATCAAATCCATGGCTAATTAAAAAAAAAAAAATAATAAATTAGATAATTTTCGAGGAACAAATTAAAATTTTAACCAAAAGAGAAAAAAAATATGATTTGCAATACATATCATAATTTTCTACTAATTTTGCCATGCGGAAGTCTCTTTGACAACATACATCTAATAATTAATTTACACAACGTTTGAATGTTGAGAATGATGCCAGCTAGGGCGACATGTAAAGATTGTATTATTTTATTAATTTTCATTTCTTGCTTATTTAAATAGGGTGTAACAAGGTCTCGTTTCTGAAAAGGAAAACAACCTACACATATTTCTTTAAATTCGCAAACAAATACGAAATTTTTGAACAAAACAGAATTTGCTCCTCCTCTTTTCGTGCACCACTAACAAAAAAAATAAATCTTTTCGTTTTTGAGGGAAGTCTTTTGAGATGCTAGTCAACTTTTATATCGTATTTGGCATGGCTGTTCACAAAAGAGTGTTTCCATTGGAAAAGAAATTTTCCTCGACCTCTATTAACATCAACCGAGTCTCGCTAAACAAAAGTAACTCTTTTTTCTTAATTGGTCGGAATTAAAGTGTCCATCAGCAGGAAGCGACAGCTTATATGTTCACCTGTCTTTGAAACACCTGCCTTTCGTTAACGTTTGTTCAGAGCAGAGAATTTTCCTTAGTTAAAACAAGCTTCAACGAACTTAGTCCAAGGATAACCACGTAAAATAGGCTGCGTAAACTAAACATTAAAAACGATATATATTAGACGAGACTTCGAGAGACTTCCTCTGTTCAAGCCGAGAAACCACAGGTAAGTTCAAGCAAGTAGGATGAATTTAAGCGAGACTCTTCACACACATTTATTGGATTTTCGCTAACTGGTGGCCCACGTCAAAGGTTAAAAACACCCACCGTGAGAAGGTCAATTAATGCGATGTTTTAAATTATCCTTCTTGTAGTGTTAATTAAAGTGGGCGCATGCAAAAAGAAACCTTTTTCATGTTACGAAATCTAGTAGTACAGATTCGTCACATCAATCTGTTTCTTATTTAATTTTCCTTTTTCTCTTAATTTACTCGCCTTACAAAGTCACCTACTATACACTGAGTCTATTCTTTCCGTTCATGTCTTTTTAAGTACCAATATAAATTTTATCTTTACATTCAGCTTGCGAGTACACACCGCGACATGCAAATCACTTTCTGTAGCACAACATTTTTCAAAATTTTGCAAAGTTTATAACTCAAGCTAACTCATTTCCAAAGGTTTGTAGATGAATTTTGGTAAAGAGTAAGTTGCTTAGTATTTAGTGTTTTTTCGTTTTTCCACGCCCCACTAACAAAGTACATTAGGTTAATTCTAATTGCTCGTTTGCCAGCTGGCCACTTACTAAATAATTTGACTTTTAAGTGCTGTGCAAAGAAAAGTGTTTCCAGAGACGAAGCTAATCGCACTTGTGTACTAATGTTCATTAATTGTTAAGAGAGAGTAAAGCCATTACGCCCGAAGGATATAAATTTACTTCTCGTTTACCTCGAAAAGCGAGGCTCAGAAGAAGATGAATTCAAGCGCACCTTCCGGTAGCGAAAACATTACTGGGTGTGAAGGAGGAATTCTTGATTCTAATTCCACAGAGGCTAGTGTCGTAGCTGTTTTCTTAATAGTCATAAGTATAATAACTGCCCCCGTTACAAGTTTATTGAACGGACTTGTCATAATCGCTGTGAAAACAAAATCCAGATTGAAAACCAACTCCAATATAGCACTGGCATGTTTGGCGACCACAGATTGTTTAATGGGTGTATTTGGACAGTCCACTTACATCGCGAAAAACATGGCCATGCTACAAGCCGAGGCTTCCTATACATACTGCTTCATCAGGCAGCTCCATAACTTCGTTCTGAAGGTATTAGCCAGGGCATCGCTCTTGCACCTGGCTCTAAGCTACCTAGACAGGTATATTGCCATAAAGCACCCATACAGGTATACCAATACGGTCACAGCAGTTCGTATCCTCTGTTCTTCCGCTTTTGCGTGGACTGTGGCGATCCTTTCGACTGCAGTTTCTTTCCTCACGAACAACAAAATTGAGAATAAGTTTCCTGATGGTACTATGATCGCGTTTTTCTGTACAGCCATCATTACTTTTTGTCAAATCGTGCTTTACTACGAGACTCGACGTCACGAAAAACAAATCGCTGCCCACCAAGTTTCAGAAGACGACCGGAAAAAATTCGTAAAGGAGAAGAAAGCTCTGAAACTCACAACGACAGTTCTCTTCTTCTTAATACTGACGTACTGTCCTGTGATTGTTGTTCGAATACTTATAAAAAAATCTTTCTTCGATTCCTCAAATGCAGCACGTATTGCTTTAGCGATAGCGAGCTATCCGATACTACTTTATTCGCTTATAAATCCACTTATTTATTGTATTAGAAGAAGACAATTTCGGGCAGCTTTCATTGAAATACTCTTCAGAAAAAGTAATCTACAGGCACAGGAAATTGAAATGCGAGTTAATGGAGCACGAGAAGGACTGGGATGGCGAAGTCAAAATACTGAACAAGAAAGTGTAACAAATAGTACCTGCAGGAACCAAAAAACTTCACCTCAGTTAGTTCGTATTGTTACTGTGGATTCGCCTTTCAATTAACATTTGGTGATTTTTTGCACTTTAGTTGACAAAGCCCACGTGGCATAAGCCTCCTGTTTTGGGGGGCGTTCTTGCCATTTTCTCGTAAAACTGTGACATAACAAGGTGGCGATATAAATATAAATAAATATGTATTAATAAAACTTAACTGTCGCGGCCGCCGTCGTTCGATCTTCACTTAAACGAATGGACAACACGATCTCTCGGTTGGCTATGAAATTTTATGTTTCCTTTATTTCTTTTTTTATCTTTTCTTTTATCTTTTGTCTTGTCTTTCTTCCTCGGTTTCTTTGTCCTTCCCGACCGACCGATCTTTTCTTACCAAGGAAAGGGCAATAAGAAGCGAAATCAACTTTAGTGCCTGGCTTTAGAAAAACACAGTGAAAATGACTTACGGATCTTAAACTTTATAAGTATTTCGTAGTATTTCGTTTACTTTGAATTTTTCTTAAGGCACGGAAAAACGGGCAACAAAAAACCTGCAACTTGTCTTGCAACATTGCTTCAAAACGAGTTGAATAGCCAATGGGATGTTGCACGTTTTACAACCCATGTTCAAACCTGTAGACAACCTGATTTGTTGCAAGACAGGTTTGATGCAGGTGGTAAAACGCGCACATCGGTATTCAACTCGTTTTGCGGCAATGTTGCAAGACAAGTTGCACGTTTTTTGTTGCCTGTTTTTCCGTACCTTTAACAATTTTTCTCACTGCACTATGTATCCAAAAGACACTCAATAAAATTATTGTAAATAGAATGTAAAAACTCTTAATCAAAAACTGTTATTAACTGATTCCATGCTTCGGACCTCTATTACTATTTATTCAGTTTAACAGTCATATTATACACGACCATTATTTGGTCTATGTTTTCTGAAAACAAAAAGCGGTTCTACCTTCTTTCATTATTATTAATATTATTATTGTTTCATGTTTTAAAGGAACCAGTTAGCGAATGTTTATCGAGACTGCTAGAAAGGGCAAAATTAGCAAATCTGCAAATTTTAAAGTGTATTCTGAAGAGAGCGAAGGCATTGCTTCCCAAAGTAGCGTAATTGTACAGGTGTTTATATGGTGGAGGGTACGAGCCTGCCCCCCGCCATACAAACGTCCGTAAAATTTCGCGACTTTTCTGAGCTATATCTTTATTAGCTTAAAACAAATCATTCAAAATTGGTATCTTTAAACGACTTAAAGGGCTTCTTTCACAGAAGACGTAATTAACTTGGAAATCTGTCTTCAAAAGGGAAAAAACAGTCGGGAAAAAAGACAGTTTTTCATAGAATTGCCTGTCAGATGTTAACGATTTAAAGAACAAACGAAAAATGACATCAATCACAACTACAGTCTTATTCACAGGTCAAAAATGATTTGCACGATTGACAGGATTTTTACCACAACCGTTACATTAAGATATCGTTCGTTTGTTACCACTTTAATTTGCTGTCCTTCCAACATAACTGATGTTGGAAGGAATCTACGCCTTTATAACTGCTGTTTTTTTTTTCTCCACAATTCAACCCCAATCACGTTTGATTAGATCTGACAAATTGAGTTCATTCTTCGACTCAAATTCACTTATTACAAGTAGCTTTCTCGGTACGTAATGAACAATTAAAAGTTGTACTACACTGTCACATTAAGCTGTTTTTTGTATGCGGCCACTTTAATTCGCTAGCTTTTCAAAGTCACTTACTATAAACTGAATCGACTCTTCTGTTTGTGACTGTTTAAGCAACAAATTACATTCAGCTGGCGAAAGGCGAATACACACTGCAACATGCAAGTCACTTTCTGAAGCACAACAATTTTTACAATTTTGCAAAGTTAATTCCTCATTTCCAAAGGTTTGCGAATGAGTTACGGGAAAGAGTAAGTTGTTTAGTTTTCGAAGAGAATTTCGCGTTTTTCAATTCAATTCATTTCATTTTTCCTTTGTTGTGTTTTTTCGTTCGCATTACTTACAAATCACATTACGGTAATTAGAAGAACGCTAATTGCTAGTTTGCTCGCCGACTTCCTACTAAATAATTTGACTCTTAAGTGCTGTACGAAAGTAAAGTGTTTCCTGCGACGCAGCTAATCGCACTACTCTAATACTAATGTTCATCAATTGTTAAGAGAGAGTAAAGCCATTACGCATGAAGGATATAAATTTAGTTCTTGATTGCCTCGTAAAGCAAAGCTGAGAACAAGATGAATTCAAGCGCATCTTCCAGTAGCGAAGTCATGACTGGATGTGAAGGGAGGATTCTTGATTC
Organism: Porites lobata; assembly: GCA_942486035.1. Lineage (NCBI taxonomy): Eukaryota > Metazoa > Cnidaria > Anthozoa > Scleractinia > Poritidae > Porites > Porites lobata. Next base: position 167,180 of record CALNXK010000453.1, on the reverse strand, counting down.
TAATTCCACTCAAGCTCGTGCGGTAACTGTTACCATAATAATCATGAATATAATTACTACTCCCGTTACAAGTTTATTGAACGGACTTGTCATAATCGCTGTGAAAGCAAAAGTTCGATTGAGGAGTAGGTCCAATATAGCACTTGCATGCTTAGCGACCACAGATTTGTTCATGGGGGTGATTGGTCAGCCTACTTTCATCGCCGTAAACATAGCAATTTTACAAGCCAGGACTTCTAATACATACTGCTTCACAAGGCAACTGTTGAGGGCCGTTCTCACGGTATTAGTCAGGGCATCGCTGTTACACCTAGCTCTAATGTACCTAGACAGGTATATTGCCATAAAGCACCCGTACAGGTATACAAATATGGTCACATCAACTTGCATTCTCTGTTCTTCCGCTTTTGCGTGGATTGTGGCTCTGCTCTCGACTGCAACTTCTAGTTTTCTTAACGAAAAACTATACAAACCGTTGAATGATGACACCATAATCGCGTTGTTTTGTACAACCATCATTACGTTCTGTCAAATCGTGCTTTACTACGAGACACGCCGTCACGAAAAACAAATCGCTGCCCACCAAGTTTCAGAAAACGACCGAGAAAAATTCGTAAAGGAGAAGAAAGCGCTTAAACTCACAACGACTGTTTTGTTCTTCTTGCTACTGACGTATTTACCGGTGGTTGTTTTTGGAATACTCATAAGAAACACTTTCTTCGACTCCTTAGATGCAGCACATATTGCTTATGCGATAGCGAGCTTTCTGATACTACTTAATTCGCTTATAAACCCAGTTATTTACTGTATTAGAAGAAGGCAATTTCGGGTAGCTTTCATTGAAATACTCTTCCAAAAAAGTAATCTACAGGCACAGGAAATTGAAATGCGAGTGAATGTAGCACGAGAAGGTCTGGGATAGCGAATTCAAAATAATCAACAGGAAAATGTAACAAATAATACAAACAGTAACCCAAAAAACTAACCTCAATTACTACGTATTGTTACTTTGCCTTGACCGGTCAATTGATATTACCCTGTTGGTGTTTTACGAAATTTAGTTGAGAAAGCCCACTTTGCATAAGCTTTTTGGTTTCTTTAGGCTCTCTTGCGATTTTCTCGCAAAATCTTTGTAATTGTTAGTATGATTGTAACATTAAATGGTGGCGAAATAAGAATAAATAATAATCAGTATGTAGACTGAACCAAATGGCGACGAGTCGAATTAGGAACAATTTCACGCGCGTTTTGTCCAAATTCTAATAATTTCTCTAGCCTGCTAGCATCACTTTTCGGGGCGCTCTGGTGGCGGGGCGAAAAATGAGGAAGAACTTGCAGTCACGTCTCAGGAATTTCAATTTCCGAATCGAAAAAGTCGACGCAAAATACTAATTGACGGAGATGACATTAGTAATGACGTCATTACCTTTGGCGCGTGTTTGAAATAAAGTGTTGACAGGGTGAACACGACTCATAAAGTGTTATTCACAGGTTAAAAATGATTTTGCGTGATTGAAAGTGTTTTCACTAATCTGTCACCTTAAGATCTCATTTGTTTGTCACCACTTGTCCTTTCAAAACAAACTAAATCAATTTTTCCTCCTACGCCTATATAAGTGCTGGTTTTTCCTTTTCAATTGAACCTCAAGCAACTTCCATCAAATCTGACAATTTGAGTTCATTGGAATAGGCTAAAAGAACTCAGGTTTACTTCCGAGTCTTCTCGCAACTTAATTTACAAATAACATTTGCACTAGACTCTTCAAGGTCACTTTTGTTAGTTACTATAAACTGACTTTACTCTTTCCATTTACATCTTTTTAAGTACCGAATTAAGACCACATAAGTGACACTGTAAAATTATCGTGTTCAAATAAAGATATGCCATTCTTTTTAAATACAGCTTTCGACACTAGCGTACAAATGCCGCTCACTGAAAACGTATTGGTTTATGTACAAACTTGCTCCCATCAGCTTCCACCCCCGTCTCTACCGTCCAAGTGTAAAATTTCGAGACTTTCGGGAACTATATCTTCGCTAGTTTTCACCAAATCTTTCCCAGAATGTAACATTTTTATTAATTTAACGCGTTCCTTGAAGCGGCGTCGGCGGATTTTAGTTCGCCAACTGATCCACATCAAACGCTGAAAATACCGTGGGAGGGTCTATTAATGCGATCTTTGTTTTATGTCTACTGGTTACACCGTGTGTGTAAACCACATATAGCGACACATTACCAAAAAAAAACCAAACAGTTCCTAAGTTACACAACTTCGGTTACTGTAAATCATCATATATACTTCGTCCTTCCGCATCTCTTTGGCGAGTATGAAGAAAATGTAACTAACTTGGAATTTGTCTTCAAAAAAACAAAAACAGCAGTCTGGAAAAAGACAGGATTTTTCATTCTCCTGTCAGCGAGCAACGACATCAATCTCAACAGTCTTATTCACAAGTTAAAATGATTTTGCGCGATTGACTGGATTTTTACGAGATTTGTCACATTAAGATATCACTTGTTCGTCACCACTTTCATATGCAGGGCTGTCATTAAGAGCCGGGGACCGGGGGTTTCCCCAGGCTACTATGAGTGTGGTCCCCGGCTACTTTTATTGGAAAATAGAAGAAAAAAAGAACCAAAAGAAATTTTTGCTGTTTGATTCCCCGCCTACTTGTTGTATTTACCCGGCAACTTGAAATTTTAGTGACAACCCTGATATGCCGTCCATTCGACATAAACTAAATCAATTTGTCCTCGTACCTAACGCCTGTATAAGTGCTGGTGTTTCCTACTCAATTCAACCCCAGACACATTCGATCATATCAGTGGCTGTTTAAATTGAAATAGCCTTGAAGGACTCAGATTCACTTAACCAGCCTTCTCGATACTTAATTAAGAAATGGCAGTTTGACTACATTTGTCACATCAAGCTGTTTTTTGGATGCAGCTACTTTAATCTGCTGTCCTTTCAAATTCGCTTACTGTAAACTAAATCTACTCTTTACTTTTCTACTTTTTTTTAAAGAATCAACAAGTTAGCAAAGTACATTCAGTCTGCGAAGGGCGAATACACACCCCAACATGCAAATCACTTTCTGTAGCAAAACAATTTTTAAATTTTGCAAAGTTAATTGCTCATTTCCAGAGGTTTGTGGATAAGTCATGGGAAAGAGTAAGTTGTCTAGTTTTCCAACCGAATTTGGCGTTTTTCAATTGAATTCATGTCATCTTAGTTTTCCTTTGTTGTATTTTCCCATTCGCGTCACTTACAAATTACATTACGGTAATAAGAAGAACGCTAATTGCTAGTTTGCTCGCTGACTTCTCACTAATTTGACTCTTAAGTGTTAAACAAAGCAAAGTGTTTCCTGCGACTTAGCTAATCGCACTTGCGTACTAATGTTCATCAGTAGTCAGGAGAGAGTAAAGCCATTACGTCTGACTGGTATAAATCTTGTCCTTGTTTACCTCGAAAAGCGAGTCTCAGCGCAACACTGGAAAAAGATGAATTCAAGCGCATCTTGCGAAGGACAGATTGTTGATTTGAATTTAACACAAGCGCCTGCGGCAACTCTTATCTTACTAATCACGAATATAATTACATCTACCGTTACAAGTTTATTGAACGGACTTGTCATAATCGCTGTGAAAACAAAACCCCGATTCAAAACCATGTCCAATATAGCCCTCGCATGCTTAGCGACCACAGATTTGTTCATGGGGGTGATTGGACAGCCTACTTTCATCGCCGTGTGCATAGTAAATTTACAAGCCGGGACTTCTAATACACACTGCTTCATAAGGCAACTGTCGAAGGCCGTTCTCACGGTATTAGTCAGGGCATCGCTGCTGCACCTAGTTCTAATATACCTAGACAGGTATATTGCCATAAAGCACCCGTACAGGTATACAACTATGGTCACAGCAACTCGCCTTCTCTGTTCTTCTGCTTTCGCGTGGACTGTGGCTCTGCTGTCGACTGCGACTTCACCTTTTCTTAACGAAAAACTATACAAACCGTTGACTGATGGCAACATTATCGGGTTCTTCTGTACAACTATCATTACTTTTTGTCAAATCGTGCTTTACTACGAGACTCGCCGTCACGAAAAACAAATCGCTGCCCACCAAGTTTCAGAAGACGACCGGAAAAAATTCGTAAAGGAGAAAAAAGCGCTTAAACTCACAACGACTGTTTTGTTCTTCTTGCTACTGTCTTACTTCCCTGTGTTTGTTATTGGGATACTCATGAGAAACACTTTCTTCCATTCTTTAAAGGCAGCACATATTGCTTTAGGGATAGCGACCTGTCTGACACTACTTAATTCGCTTATAAACCCAGTTATTTACTGTATTAGAAGAAGGGAATTTCGAGTAGCTTTCATTGAAATACTCTTCACAAAAACAAATGTACAGGTTCAAGAAACTGAAATGCCAGTGAATGGAGCTTGAGAAGCTCTGAGCTAAGTCAAAATAATCAGTAGGAAAATGTAACAAATAGTACAAACACTAACCAAAAAACTAACAGGTTCGTATTGTTACTCTGCCTTGGCCGGTCGATTGATATTACCCTGTAGGTGTTTTGCGTTGTATGCAATTTAGTTGAGAAAGCCCACTTTACAAAAGCCTTGTGGTTACTTATTGGCCTTCTGCCATTTTCTCCTAAAATCTTTGTAATTTTTATTATAATTGTAACATTGAAAGGTGGGGAAATAAAAATAAATAAATAAATAATTAGTATGTGTAACCAAATGGTGACGAGTGGAACCAAGAAATAATTTCGCGCTAGCATCCTTTTCGGGTCGCTCTAGTGGCGGGGCGAAAAATGAGGGAGAACGTGCAGTCACGTCTCAGGAATTCCAATTTCTGAATCGAAAAAGTCGATGCAAAATGCTGATTGCTGGAGATGACATTAGTAATGACGTCATTACCCTTGGCAAGTGTTTGAAATAAAGGGTTGACAGGCTGAACACGACTCATAAGTCTTATTCACAGGTTAAAAATGATTTTACGTGATTGACAGGATTTTCACAAAATCTGTCACCTTAAGATATCATTTGTTTGTCACCACTTTAACTTACTGTCGTTTCAACATAAACTAAATCAATTTTTCCTCCTACGCCTGTAAAAGTGCTGGCTTTTCCTCCTCAATTCAACCCCAAGCAAATTCAATCAAATCTGACAATTTTGAGTTTAATGGAATACTCTGAAAGAGTTTATTGAACGGACTTGTCATTATCAAAAAAGTGTTTCCTGTGAAGAAGTTAATCGTACTTGTGTACTAATATTCATCAATTGTCAAGAAAGAGCTAGGATTCAGTAAAGTTAGTTTCCGCTTACTTCGAAAAGTCAAGGTTCAAATCAGGATGAGTTCTATCGCAGCCACGAACAGCGTACACTGCGAAGGAGGGATTGTTGATTCCAATTCTACAGAGGCTCGTGCGGTAACTGTTATCTTAATAATCATGAATATAATAACTGCCCCCGTTACAAGTTTATTGAACGGACTTGTCATAATCGCTGTGAAAACAAAATCCAGATTGAAAACCAAGTCCAATATAGCACTCGCATGCTTAGCGACTACAGATTGCTTCATGGGGGTGATTGGACAGCCTACTTTCATCGCCTTGAACATAGTAATTTTACAAGTCGAGGGTTCTAATACGTACTGCTTCATAAGGAAACTCTCGAACGCCGTTGTAACGGTATTAGGCAGGGCATCGCTGTTACACTTAGCTCTGATATACCTAGACAGGTATATTGCCATAAAGCACCCGTACAGGTACACAAATATGGTCACAACATCTCGCATTCTCTGCTCTTCCGCTTTTGTGTGGATTGTGGCTCTAGTCTCGACTGCAACTCCATTCTTTTCTAACAACAATCCCTTAGGCCAGTTAACCAATGGTAGCACGATCATTGCGTTTTCCTGTGCAGAAAACATTATTTTCTGTCAAGTCGTTCTTTACTACGAAGCTCGCCGTCAAGAAAAACAGATCGCTGCCCACAACGTTTCAGAAGACGAAAGACAAAAATTCGTAAAGGAGAAGAAAGCTCTTGAACTCACAACGACTGTTCTCTTCTTGTTGGTAGTGAGCTTTTCACCTTTGATTGTTGTTACTATACTTATCAGAATCTCCTTTATCCAGTCGATACATGCAGCACGCATTGCTAAAAAGACAGCAGGCTTTCTGATACTACTTAATTCGCTTATAAATCCAGTTATTTACTGTATTAGAAGAAGACAATTTCGGGTAGCTTTCATTGAAATACTCTTCAGAAAAAGTAACGTACAGGCTAAAGAAATTGAAATGCAAGTGAAAAGAGCACAAGAAGGATTGAAATGGCGAGGTCAAACTCTAGAACAGGAAAATTCACTCAGCACTGCCAGCCCACAGTTGAATGCGGCGTCAACAATATTGGCTGCGACAAGGATCAATACAGCAATGCCGCCGGCATTACTCATACCAATAGTAACTATAAACAACATCATTAGCGACAATGAAATTGACAACAGTGACAACAGCCTTGGCAGTAACAACGGCAATGATAACAGTCACAACAATAGCGATCACATTGGCATCGCCACTGGTCACACCAAGAGCGACAATGACGTTCGTAACATTGAGAACCACAATGACAATGATAGCAGTGACACCAACATTGGTGAAATGTCAAAATGACTTTACAAACTATAAAAGGCTGCAGATCACAAATTTCTGTTGGACGGTTTCTAAAAGGAAAAGATTACAGTTGACAAATAAATGAAATAAAAATGGTAATATGGATAAGAACTAGATAACAAGATAAAGAAGAATGAACTATACAAATAAAAAATTGTAAAAGTAGCAACGAATAAGCAAGAATTTATTTCTCGACATTTTTGGCTAATTTTACCTTTTTTGTTAAAGTGGGCGTATCAATATAGTCATCTTCCTGAATTCAAAATATCAAAAAGTAATTTGCGGAGTGTCGGATCTATTCTTAGGGAGATGTCGGATGTGACATGGTATCTCATTCCACAGCTTAGTCCCAAAGCGAGAGAACGAATAGTGACATCGATCACAACAGTTGTTTTCGTATTTCGGTTAAAATTGATTTTGCGCAATTGACTGGATTTTTGGTAAATCCGTAACATTGAGATATCTTTTTATCGAAACCGATCTAATTTATTGGCCTTCTGTTCAAACTGATTGAACTTACTGTAAAATGAACCACTATCTTCTTTATGCCTTTCTAAGTGCTAAATTTTGCTTAAAATTCTCATTACGGACTTGGATTCGGTCCTTAAGAGATCAACCCTAGCGACATTCGATTATAACAGGCAAATTATTAAGCGAGTTGGAATAGTCTTCAAGGACTCAAGTTCAAACTACTTGATTAACAATTGACAGGATATCCACTAGATCCGTCACAGTAACACATCTTTTGTTTGCAACCAGATTGATTTGCTGGCCTTTTAAAGACACTCTAAACTCAATGTACTTTTTCCATTTTAAGCGACTGTAAGGGCTCTTTTGAATCTTCCACCTTGGATTACATATGACAATATGAAAATCACTTTCTTATGCAGAAACTAAATGTTTAGAATTTTGCTAAAAGTTAAGTGTACAGTTGAACCTCCATTAATCGGCCACCTCTTAAGCGGTAAGTACCCAAAGTTCCGAAAATATTATAGAATCAGAATATTGTTTTTCGTATGCGGCCACTTTAATCTGCTGGCTTTTCAAAGTCACTTACTATATATAAACTGAATCTACTCTTCTGTTTATGACTGTTTAAGCCCCAAATTACATTCAGCCGGCGAAAGGCGAATACACACTGCAACATGCAAGTCACTTTCTGTAGCACAACAATTTTTACAATTTTGCAAAGTTAATTCCTCATTTCCAAAGGTTTGTGAATGAGTTATGAGAAAGAGTAAGTTGTTTAATTTTCGAAGAGAATTTTGCGTTTTTCAATTCAATTCATTTCACTTCATTTTTCCTTTGTTGTGTTTTTCCGTTCGCATTACTTACAAATCACATTACGGTAATTAGAAGAACGCTAATTGCTAGTTTGCTCGCCGACTTCCTACTAAATAATTTGACTCTTAAGTGCTGTACAAAGTCAAGTGTTTCCTGCGACGCAGCTAATCGCACTTGTGTACTCTAATGTTCATCAATTGTTAAGAAAGAGTAAAGCCATTACGCATGAAGGATATAAATCTAGTTCTTGATTACCTCGAAAAGCAAAGCTGACAACAAGATGAATTCGAGCGCATCTTCCGGTAGCAAAGTCATGAGTGCGACGTAGCTAATCGCACTTGTGTACTAATGTTCATCAATCGTCAATAGAGAGTAAAGCTTTTACGTCTGAATGGTACAAACCTTGTCCTTGTTTACCTCGAAAAGCAAGTCTCAGCGCAACACTGGAAAAACATGAATTCAAGCGCATCTTGCGAAGGACAGATTGTTGATTCTAATTTCACACAAGCTCCTGCGGCAACTCTTATCTTAATAATCACAAATATAATTACTGCCCCCGTTACAAGTTTATTGAACGGACTTGTCATAATCGTTGTGAAAACAAAACCCCGATTCAAAACCATGTCCAATATAGCACTTGCATGCTTAGCGACCACAGATTGTTTCATGGGGGTGATTGGACAGCCTACTTTCATCGCCGTGTGCATAGTAAATTTACAAGCCGGGACTTCTAGTACACACTGCTTCATAAGGCAACTGTCGAGGGCCGTACTCACGGTATTAGTCAGGGCATCGCTGTTGCACCTAGCTCTAATACACCTAGACAGGTATATTGCCATAAAGCACCCGTACAGGTATACAACTATGGTCACAGCAACTCGCATTCTCTGTTCTTCTGCTTTGGCGTGGACTGTGGCTCTTCTGTCGACTGCAACTTCACCTTTTCTTAACGAAAAACTATACAAACCGTTGACTGATGACACCATAATCGCGTTGTTTTGTACAACTATCATTACTTTTTTTCAAATCGTCCTTTACTACGAGACTCGCCGTCACGAAAAACAAATCGCTGCCCACCAAGTTTCAGAACGCGACAGGGAAAAATTCGTAAAGGAGAAAAAAGCGCTTAAACTCACAACGACTGTTTTGTTCTTCTTGCTACTGACTTACTGTCCTGTGCTTGTTATTGGGATACTGATGAGAAACACTTTCTTCCATTCTTTAAATGCAGCACATATTGCTTTAGGGATAGCGAGCTGTCTGATACTACTTAATTCGCTTATAAACCCAGTTATTTACTGTATTAGAAGAAGGGAATTTCGAGTAGCTTTCATTGAAATACTCTTCACAAAAAGAAACGTACAGGTTCAAGAAATTGAAATGCGAGTGAATGGAGCTTGTGAAGGTCTGGGCGAAGTCAAAATAATCAATACGAAATGTAACAAATAGTACAAACAGTAACCAAAAAAACTAACCTCAATTACTACGTATTGTTACTCTGCCTTGACCGGTCAATTGATATTACCCTGTAGGTGTTTTGTGTTTTATGCAATTCAGTTGAGAAAGCCCACTTTATAAAAGCCTGGTGGTTTCTTTTGGGCCTTCCGCCATTTTCTCCTAAAATCTTTGTAATTTTTATTATAATTGTAACATTAAAAGGTGGCGAAATAAAAATAAAAAAATAAATAATTAGTATGTGTAACCCAATGGTGACGAGTGGAACTAAGAAATAATTTCGCGCTAACATCCTTTTCGGGGCGCTCTAGTGGCGGGGCGAAAAATGAAGGAGAACATGCAGTCACGTCTCAGGAATTTCAATTTCTGAATCGAAAAAGTCGATGCAAAACGCTGATTGATGGAGAGGACATTAGTAATGACGTCATTACCCTTGGCAAGTGTTTGAAATAAAGGGTTGACAGGCTGAACACGACTCATAAGTCTTATTCACAGGTTAAAAATGATTTTGCGTGATTGACAGGATTTTCAACGGATCTGTCACCTTAAGATATCATTTGTTTGTCAGCACTTTAACTTGCTGTCGTTTCAACATAAACTAAATCAATTTTTCCTCCTACGCCTGTAAAAGTGCTGGCTTTTCCTCCTCAATTCAACCCCAAGCAACTTCAATCAAATCTGACGATTTGAGTTCATTGGAATACTCTGAAAGGACTCACGTTTACTTCAGAAGCCTTATCGCAACTTAATTTACAAATAACATTTGCACTAGATTCGTCACATCAGGGTAATTTTTAGTACCAGCACCCCCACCCCCCTCTACCGTACAAAAAGTCTGTAAAATTTTGCGACTTTCCGGAGGTATGTCTATAGAGTAAGAGAAAGATAGAAAAAGAGAAAGTGGGCGGCAGGCCAGCGAAGCTCAACGAGAAAAGGGGCGACAGAGATCTAGAACGAGAGATAAAAACAAAGGAGACACTTTTTTTGTGGAAGAACAACATGGAAATTTTGTAGCGGCGATGAGAAAATGAGGAATGCTAGCGGCCACCAATGCAAAGTGAAAATGAGCGGTAGTGAAAAAATTGAACGACAACACGTTCGACATTTCCTCCATAAAACGTGTAACTAAGAAGTTTCTGGAAGTTTCACGTTGTAGTCGTGCAAAACAACGGCAAAGAAATGTACAAAAAGTGTGCTGCACGCGAAAAGTTGCTTTCTTGCTAATTACTGTCAATTTTATAGACATATTGTTGTTTTTCACCGTTCCCGGCGTTGCCTTCGCCGCTTAGCATTACGATTTTATATTTTGTTTGAACAAACTATAAATATCATCGAGAACTTCGCTTTTAGCCCCGGCTAAATCTATATACTATTACCTCTAAATGAGGTCTATACTGAGAGGCTACTCAACTTTCATAATGGTGAATCTGATTACTACTTAAAAAGAGGTTGCGAAAGCTACTAGGCAAGAGGTTATGGTGATAGGAATTAAAATGAAAATGAATCTAAATTCTACTTTCCAAAACTAATATAAGCCCGGGTTTTTAAAAAAATGGAAACCCTGTACAATGAACGTAGGAAAAGTGTTGTTTAAAAGGAAAAGTAAGTGAATAAAACTATGGACACCACTGCAAGGTAACCCTTTTGTAGCAGTCAAAAGAAAGAATATATACACTCAACTCAAATGACAATCAACTTAAGTGCGCCTTCCAAAGCAAATATTGGACTAACAGTGAGTGAAATAGTCTTGAAAGACTCAAATTCACTCAAGTAGCGTTCTCTCTTGATTTACAATTAACAGAATATGCACTTGATCCCGTCAGAGTAACTAGTCTTTTGTTTGTGGCCAAATTGATTTCCTGGCTTTAAAAGACACTTTACATTTATGCCACTGTAAGGGCTCTTTTGAATTTCGTTTACTTTGGAATATACATGACAATATATAAACCACTTTCTTTAGCAAAACAACTTTTTTCATAATTTTGCAAAAAGTTACATGTACAGTTCAACGTCCCTTAACCAGCCACCTATTAAACGACCGCCCTCTTTTAAGCGGCCAGTAAACAACAGTCTCGGAAAAATTGCAGAATAGAATTATAAACTAAACGTCTATCAAGCAGCCGCGGCCTCTACTTGAAAATAATGAAGAGAGTTTTGCTATTGTTGTCACATCTATTAAGCGGTCAATAAGCGTTTGATACACTTTGTCTGGCTTTGTTTAAAATTCTGATGAGTTGACTTGAGTTGGGAGGACCTCGTCACATAATTTAAAGGAGACTTTGCTTGTTTGTCACAATTCTGTAGTTATGTTCAGTATTAGACCTGTCTCTAACACAAAATTTGTGGCAAGCCTCTAAACGTGTTTATTTCAGAATAAAGTGATGTTTCTGCTAAAGACTATTCCAGTTTCTGACGTATACATTTATTAGGTTAAAATTCCGACAGGCAACATGGCCTTGAAACAGCGACAAAAAACAGCTGAATTGGCGACAAAGAACATAAAGGTGCGTTGAAATTGCGCCAGCGACGAAGACAGCCGCAAATACAAATACATATATAGTAGTACCGCGGGGGATTACTGCTCGACTTTAAATTCAAAAGAGAATAATCGCGATAAAGATTGAAAGAACGCTAATTCACTTTTGACGCGACGTTGCACCGCCATCGCAACGGGTATTATCTATAAGAACCTCTTTAGGGGGAAAAAAAGTTGCTTCCGGTCAAGTGCCAACTAAAGCTTCCGTAGTCCTTCCTTTAAGTCCCTAATTTCTTTCCTAAGTGTTGTGCAAAGAAAAGTGTTTCCTGTGAAGAAGTTAATCGTACTTGTGTACTAATATTCATCAATAGTCAAGAAAGAGCTAGGATTCAGTAAAGTTAGTTTCCGCTTACTTCAAAAAGTCAAGGTTCAAATCAGGATGAGTTCTAGCGCAGCCACGAACAGCGTACACTGCGCAGGAGGGATTGCTGATTCCAATTCTACAGAGGGACGTGCGGTAACTGTTATCTTAATAATCATGAATATAGTAACTGCCCCCCTTACAAGTTTATTGAACGGACTTGTCATAATCGCTGTGAAAACAAAATCCAGATTGCAAACCAAGTCCAATATAGCACTCGCATGCTTAGCGACTACAGATTGCTTCGTGGGGGTCATTGGACAGCCTACTTTCATCGCCTTGAACATAGTAATTTTACAAGCCGGGACTTCTAATACACACTGCTTCATAAGGCAGCTGTCGAAGGCCGTTCTCACGGTATTAGTCAGGGCATCGCTGTTACACCTATGTCTAATGTACCTAGACAGGTATATTGCCATAAAGCACCCGTACAGGTATACAACTGTGGTCACAGCAACTCGCATTCTCTGTTCTTCTGCTTTCGCGTGGACTGTGGCTCTGCTGTCGACTGCAACTTCACCTTTTCTTAACGAAAAACTATACAAACCGTTGAATGATGACACCATAATCACGTTCTTTTGTACAACTATCATTACTTTCTGTCAAATCGTCCTTTACTACGAGACTCGCCGTCACGAAAAACAAATCGCTGCTCACCAAGTTTCAGAAAACGACCGAGAAAAATTCGTGAAGGAGAAAAAAGCTCTTAAACTCACAACGACTGTTTTGTTCTTCTTGCTACCGACGTATTTACTTGCGGTTATTATTGGAATACTCATACGAAACACTTTCTTCGATTCCTTAAATGTAGCACATATTGCTTATGCTATAGCGGGCTTTCCGATACTACTTAATTCGCTTATAAACCCAGTTATTTACTGTATTAGAAGAAGGCAATTTCGGGTAGCTTTCATTGAAATACTCTTCAGAAAAAGTAATCTACAAGCACAGGAAATTGAAATGCGAGTGAAGGGAGCACGACAAGGTCTGGGATAGCGAAGCCGTCAAAATCATCAATAGGAAAATGTAACAAATAATACAAACAGTAACCCAAAAAAGTAACCTCAATTACTACGTAATGTTCCTCTACCTTGGCCGGTCAATTGATATTACCCAGTAGGTGTTTTATGCAATTTAGTTGAGAAAGCCCACTTTGCAGCTCATATTGCTTATGCGATAGCGAGCTGTCTGATACTACTTAATTCGCTTATAAACCCAGTTATTTACTGTATTAGAAGAAGGGATTTTCGAGTAGCTTTCACTGAAATACTCTTCACAAAAAGAAATGTACAGGTTCAAGAAATTGAAATGCGAGTGAATGGAGCTTGAGTAGGTCTGGGCGAAGTCAAAATAACCAATAGGAAAATGTAACAAATAGTACAAACACTAATCAAAAAACTAACCTCAGTTACTTCGTATTGTTACTCTGCCTTGGCCGGTCAATTGATATTTCCCTGAAGGTGTTTTGTGGTTTATGCAATTTATTTGAGAACACCCACTTTACAAAAGCCTTGTGGTTTCTTTGGGCCTTCTGCATTTTCTCCTAAAATCTTTAAAATTATAATTGTAACATTGAAAGGTGGGGAAATAAAAATAAATAAACAAAATAATTAGTATGTGTAACCAAACGGTGACGAGTGGAACTAAGAAATAATTTCGCGCTAGCATCCTTTTCGGGGCGCTCTAGCGGCAGGGCTAAAAATGAAAGAGAACTTGCAGTGACGTCTCAGGAACTTCAAATTCTGAATCGAAAAAGTTCATGCAAAATGCTGATTGACGGAGATGACATTAGTAATGACGAAATTACCCATGGCACGTTTTTGAAATAAAGTGTTGACAGGCTTAACACGACTCATAAGTCTTATTCACAGGTTAAAAATGAGTTTGCGTGATTGACAGGATTTTCACTAAATCTGTCACCTTAAGATATCATTTGTTTGTCACCACTTTAAGGTGACTCGACCCAGTTTTTTGGGGGGGTACCATCCTTCTTTGAAGCTCTCTGGTATCCCCACCTTTACTTTTATCGTAAGTCTAACACATAGAATGGATAACATATGGATCAATCTACAATATAACATAAAATTTTTGGCGATCGGAGTAAATGTCACGTGGTTATAATGCCACGCCCCTTTGAGGTCTGAGTCGAAAATTGGCTGTTGCCGGTATTTTTTTGTGAAAATCTCTCGGCTACACATAGTGCGCATTAGTGCCTTGCGCTGAACGGAGTTTCACCAAAATAGCAAAGACCCAATTCGAGAAATTCAGCGGTTTCCAAATTTAGGTCATAATTTATGCTAAAATGATAAGCAAACTTTACGCCGATTATATCTAATAAACCAAGAGATTCATCCCTTTATTTTGGGCATCGTTATAACAGATCGGTCCTTGCAAGTCGGCAAAACGCTTTAGGGCCTTGTAAATGCGCGCGACTTCGAGCAAAGCAAACATATAGAAATTATAGTTTTCGCTATTTGTTGACGTTTGTCAGCGTTTAAGAGTCCTTCTCACGAAAAAAGCATTTTCTTAAAAATTCGTAGTTTTTTTTCCTTCAAATTTTTTCAGGGCCACAACTGATTAACTAACTACCAGGACTCTGAATTTCATGGTCATTGAAAAACTGTGACATTATCTTCTATAAGCTCAAACTTGAGTAAACATTGAAGATTTTTAGCGTTTTGGCTGAGTTTGTGCTTTGGGAGTTGTCTATTGTTTCTAGTCTGTCATTATACAGCATTCTTGTTCAGCACGCGTGCAATGACCACGCTTGGCTGACTTCCGAATGCTCACCGAGATATTCCCGTCACGAGTTGGTTTAATTATTGGCTTGCATTAAACCTATTAAACCTATAAAAAAATGATATTTTTGTAATAGTAAGTAGACTTAGTGTGTAGCACTTCTTGATTTTTTTGCAAAGACACAAGAAGCACGAGAACTGATTGAAAATTGTTAGTTAAACCTCTATGTATCACGCGATGGCCTGTCTCACTGTACCAAAATTATAATATCTCGGTGAGCATTCGGAAGTTAGCCAAGCGCGGTCATTGCACGCGTGCTGAACTAGAATGCTGTATCATGACAGACTAGAAACAATAGACAACTCCCAAAGCACAAACTCAGCCAAAACGCTAAAAATCTTCAATGTTTACTCAAGTTTGAGCTTATAGAAGATAATGTCACAGTTTTTCAATGACCATGAAATTCGGAGTCCGGGTAGTTAGTTAATCAGTTGTTGCCCTGAAAAAATTTGAAGGAAAAAAAACTACGAATTTTTAAGAAAATGCTTTTTTCGTGAGAAGGACTCTTAAACGCTGACAAACGTCAACAAATAGCGAAAACTATAATTTCTATATGTTTGCTTTGCTCGAAATCGCGCGCATTTACAAGGCCCTAAAGCGTTTTGCTGACTTGCAAGGACCCATCTGTTATAATGATGCCCAAAATAAAGAGATGAATCTCATAGTTTATGATATATAATCGGTGTAAAGTTTGCTTATCATTTTCGCATAAATCATGACCTTAATTTTGGAAACCGCTGAATTTCTCGAATTGGGTCTTTGCGATTTCGGTGAAACTCTGTTCAGCGCAAGGCACTGTCGTTTTTCAAAAGAATAAACTAAACCTCATTATTTTTACTCCGCCAAAAATTTTACGCCTGTATAAGTGCTGGTTTTTGGTACCCCCCAAAAACTTCGAATTGAAAATAAACCAATTTTTCCTCCTACGCCTGTATAAGTGCTGGTTTTTCCTTCTCAATTGAACCCCAAGGAACTTCGATCAAATCTGACAATTTGAGTTTATTGGAATAGTCTGAGAGGACTCAGGTTTACTTATTTTAAGAAGCCTTCTTGCAACTTAATTTACAAATAACGTTTTCACTAGATTCGTCACATGAAGCTATTTTGTTGGCATGCGGCCACTTTAATTTCTGGCTTTTCAAGTCACTTAAGTTAATGTAAACTGAATATAGTTTTTGCGCGTTTATGTCTTTTTAAGTACCCAATTAAGACCACATCAGCGTCACTGTAAAATTATCATGTTTAAATAAAGATATGCTATTCTTTTTAAATTCAGCTTTCGATACTAGCGTACAAATGCCGCTTACTGAAAACGTATTAGTTTATGTACGAACTTGAATAACATGGGGCGGGTTACCCCACCTATCATGTAAACGTGATCAAATTAAAATGAGAGATTGTATGGACAGGCGGGTTACCCCACCTAGGCGGTTTACCTCACCTACCCGGGGTCCCCCACCTGCAGGTAAACAGGCCCAAAGTTACACAACTTCAGTTACTGTAAATCATCATATATACTTCGTTCATCAGCCTCTCTATGGTTTGTACACAGAAAATGTAATCAATTTTGCATCTGTCTTCAAAAAAAAAAAAAAAGCAGCTGGAAAAAGACAGGATTTTTCATTCAACTGTCAGCGAACAATGACATCAATCACAACAGTCTTATTAACAGGTTAAAATGATTTTACGCGATTGACAGGGTTGTTTACTAGATTTGTCACATTAAGATATCACTTGCTCGTCACCACTTCTATATGCCGTCTATTCAACATACTGAATATAAACTAAATCAATTTGTCCTCCTACGCCTGTATAAGTGCTGCTTTTTCCTCATCAATTCAACCCCAGCCACATTCGATCATATTAGTGGCTAATTAAATTGAAATAGTCTTGAAGGACTCAAATTCACTTAACTATATAACCTTCTCAATACTTACTTAAGAAATGGCAGTTTGACTAGATTTGTCACATTAAGTTGTTTTTTGGATGCGGGCACTTTAATTTGCTGTCCTTTCAAATTCGCTTACTGGAAACTGAATCTACGTTTGACGTTTCTTTTTT
>CALNXK010000453.1:95000-140000 GCA_942486035.1 Porites lobata | reverse complement strand
ATAACAAACAGAAAAATTCACTCAGCACTGCCAACGGTTGAACGCGTCATCGCCAATAATGGCTGCGATAAGGGTTTTGAAGTCATTCGCGACGCTTTGACAGCTCAATCAATAAACTTTTCAGATGACTTTAATTTTCTGCAGCCCAATTTTTAGCCAATTTTTTATTAACCATGCATCCTACAGTGCGAAAGAATATCTTGCTGGTCATAATCACTGTTTGACCTGTTGTTACTTACATGTACTTTACTTAGAGGTTTAGCCAAGTAAATGTAAACAATACAGGACGTTCTTGCATTTTTGAGGAAAAATAAATAGAAAAGAATTGTAAAGTGGGAGGATAAACAATAACACTGATAAATACAGCTGCTGGTATTCATATTGATAAAAGTGTTTGTTTACAACCTGGTCGTGGTAAGGGGTTGCAAAACTTGATGACTCACTACCACTAGTCATCTTCTGAATTCAAATCAGATCAAAAACTAAATTGCGGAGTGTTTTTTTTTTTAAATTTATTCTCAGGGAGATGTCGGAAGTGACAGGGTGTCTCATTCCACAGCTTAGTCTCAAAGCGAGAGAACGAACAGTGACATCGATCACAACAGTTGCTTTCGTATTTCGGTTAAAGTTGATTTTGCACGATTGAAAGGATTTTTGGTAGATCCGTAACATTAAGATATCTTTTTATTGAGACCGATCTTATTTGTTGGCCTTCTGTTCAAACTGATCGCACTTACTGTTTATTAACGATTCAATTGAATGAATCATTAAGTGCTAAATTTTGCTTAAAAGCGACATTTGATTATAAATGGCAAATTATTAAAGCGAGTTGGAATAGTCTTGAGGGACTCAAGTTCACTTACGTAGCGTTCTCACTACTTGATTAACAACTGACAGGATATGCATTAGATCCGTCACAGTAACACATCTTTTGTTTGCGACCAGGTTGATTTGCTGGCCTTTTAAAGACACTCTAAACTCAATCTACTTTTTCCATTTTAAGGGCTCTTTTGAATCTTCCACCTTGGATTACACATGACAATATGAAAATCACTTTCTTAAACAGAAACCAAATGTTTAGAATTTTGCTAAAAGTTAAGTATACAGTTGAACCTCCATTAACCGGCCACCTGTTAACCGGTAAGTAACCAAAGTTCCGAAAATATTGTAGAATAGAGTTGTGAACTTTACCTTTATCAAGCAGCCACGGCCTGGCCATTTCGAAAGTTTATAGACTCTTTATAGTATTATTGGTGTTGAGTTGGGAACCTCATTTAAACCTCTGTTAAGCGGCTGCCTTTGGCCACCCCGACGCGAGTTCTCCTTATTGTTTTCAACCCCATTAAGTGGTCACTAAGCGTTTGATCCACTTAGGTTGGCTTTGTTTGGAAATATAATAAACGCAAATGCAGTTCGAGATAGATGGTGACGACTCATTTTGTACTCGTAAACTATACGAGTTACATTATACGTTTACAGACATTGCCTCCATTTCCGGTTATAAAGTTTACGCCATAGTTGACAGCACCTTTTGTGTTCAGTTGGTAGAACCTCATGCCATCATTACGAGGAGACTTAGTCAAAATACTGTAGTTTTTTTTCGGTCTTACACCTGTCTCAAGTGCGAAAGTTGTGACAAGCCTTAAAAGCTGTTTGCTTCAGGATAAAGTGATGTTTTTGCGAAAGAATAAGTACATTCTTAAGCATCTTAAGCGGCCACTCGCCGGAGTAGCGACAAGAGACCGCTTAATGAGGTTCAAGAGCCGACTCATTTCCAGTGGTTTGTAATGAATTAAATTCTGGTGAAAAGCAAGTTGTTTTGTTTTGGCAGAGTGTTCCTTTTTCCCAACACTCACAAAAAGCAGAGTAATGTTACTTAAAAGAACCTTAATATTCGCTAGGGCCTCTTACCAAATAATTTGTCTCCTAAGTGCTGTGCGAAGCAAAGTGTTTACTCTGAAAAAAAAAATAATCGCACTTGCGTACTTACGTTAATCAGTTGTTTAAAAAGAGCTAAAGTCATTGCGTCTGATCGATATAAAGCTAGTTCTTCATTACCTCGGAAAACAAGGCTCAGAACACGATGAATTCAAGCGCACCCTCCATTAACGAAGACATAACTGGCTGCGAAGGAACGATTCTCGTTTCTAACACCACAGAGACTCGTGCGGTAACTGTTATCTTAATTATCGTGAGTATAATTACCGCCCCTGTTACAAGTTTGCTGAATGGCCTTGTGATAATCGCTGTGAAAACAAAAATCCGATTAAAAACCAAGTCCAATATAGCACTTGCATGCTTAGCGACCACAGATTGTTG
The DNA here is from genome assembly GCA_942486035.1 of Porites lobata. Taxonomy (NCBI): domain Eukaryota; kingdom Metazoa; phylum Cnidaria; class Anthozoa; order Scleractinia; family Poritidae; genus Porites; species Porites lobata. The sequence continues at coordinate 137,681 of CALNXK010000453.1, read as the reverse complement.
CATGGGGGTGATTGGACAGCCTATTTTTGTCGCCTTGAACATAGTAGTTTTACAACAAGAGACGTCTTATACATACTGCCTCATAAGGCAACTATCGAGCGCCGTGCTCACGGTATTAGCAAGGGCAACGATCTTACACCTTGCTCTAATGTACCTAGACAGGTACATTGCCATAAAGCACCCGTACAGGTATACAACTATGGTCACAGCAACTCGCATTCTCCGTTCTTCCGTTTTTGTGTGGATTGTGGCACTGCTCTCAACTGGAACTTCATTCTTAACTAAAAACATACCTTTAAGCCAGTTAATTAAAGTTAGCATGATAATTACGTCGTCAGGTGTAGCCATTATTATTTTCTGTCAAGCTGCGCTTTACTACGAAACTCGCCGTCACGAAAAACAAATCACTGCCAACCAAGTTTCGGAAGACAACAAGAGAAAATTCTTAATGGAGAAGAAAGCTCTTAAACTCACAACGACAGTTCTTTTAGTCTTAGTACTGACTTATTTGCCTTTGATTGTTGTTACTATACTTTATGGAATCTCCTTCATAGAGTCGTTAAATACAGTACACATTGCTTCTACAATAGTTGTCTTCCTTGTACTGATTAATTCGCTTATAAACCCAGTTATTTACTGTATTAGAAGAAGACAATTTCGGATAGCTTTCATTGAAATACTCTTCAGAAAAAGTAATATACAGGCTCAAGAAATTGGAATGCGGGTTATAATTAATGGAGCACGAGAAGGACTGAGATGGCGAAGTCAAAATAAAGAAGAGGAAACATCACGCAGAACTGCCAACAACACAGTTGAATGTGGCATCAATAATATAGGCTGAGACAAGGATCAATACAGCAATTTAGCCAGCATTACAAACAGTAGCAATAAAGGTGACAACAGCATTGGCGACCATGAAATTGACAACAGCGACAACAGCATCGGCGGCAAAAATGACAACAGAGAGCTTTAGATTCTAAGACGAGAAAGATTACGAGTACGAGATTTTCTCAATAGTAGGTAGTGCTCGCGCGTGACAGCCGTCGGGTAGCCGTCGTCATTTTAGCGAGAATGTCGTAGCGGCGGCAACAAGTTATCATTTTATTTTCATTTTCATTTGTTGGTTTATTCAGATATTTACAATTTTATTTTCTCATTGTTCACAAATAGCAAAGGCTAGTCTCACTCCAAATGATATTATATTAAATTACCTCAAAATGTCACTACTTCTGCGGAGCTAAATAACACATGTCTACACAGTACCAGAACATGCGCATTTTTCAAATGTTATCAAATGTTAGAAGTTTTATTATTTTGCAATAGAGAGAGGTCTTAACCTCCTTCAATAAATGATAACAGTGCTAACTTTTCTAATGAAATAAAGTACAATGAAGAATTCCGGGGTGTCTATTTTTTACAATACCCGAAAAAAGTTTAAAGCAAATCTCGTACTTGTAGTGGTTCTCATCCTCACATGCATCTAAAGGTCTCTAGTGATAACGGTCACAACAATAGTGGTAACATTGGCATCGCCACTGGTGACAACAATGGCGACAATAACGTTTGTAACAGTAACAACGACAATGTCGATAATGACAATAATAGCAGTGATACCAACATTGGCGAAATGTTAAAATGAATTTACAAATATAAAAGGCTGCAGATTGGAAATCTCTCTTATTAATATCAATGAACTTATTCACACTAGAGACGGATCATCCGTCTAAGACGGCTTATCCGGTGGATAATTCCCGTCAGACCAATAATACGTCTTAATTTGAAAATGGAACGGTTTTAATTTTGGATGAACAATCCGCCTGACTTTATCCAACTGTCTATCCGTCAATTTTGACAGATTTTGAATTTTGACGAATAATGCGTCTCCAGTGTGAAAACGGCCAATATTAATATTATTAATAATACCTTTTCACTTAATCGAAGATCTGGATCCGCTACTGAATATTACTGAGTCACCATGTCGATTTTGAAATACCCATGCATATTATTAGGAAATTACATTTTGCGTTATTACATTATGCCGTAGAAAAAATATCACATTTTGCGTTAAAAATTTACTACATTTTGTGTCAGTGTTACCTCATTTTGCGTTAGCATTACATTTTTGGGGGCGATTATTGCATTTTGCGTTAGTATTACAGCTTTCGGCGATTCTTGTTACATTTTGCGCTAGTATTACAGTTTGCGGCGATTCTTATTACATGTTGCATTTGTATTATAGTTTTCGGTGATTATTACATTTTGCGGCGATGATTACGTTTTGCGTTAGCTTTACATTTTGCGGCGATTATTACATTCTGCGTTAGCATTACATTTTGCGGCGATCATTAATATTAGGCAACAAAAGAAACCGCGAGAAAGGAAGATGTTTTTCTGCATACGTGATTTGGGCCAAATAAAGTGAAAATCATTGGCGAAATTTTTAACGGTATGTTTTCTTACCGCAAGAAAGCCACAGTCCAAAACTTGGTTAGATTTGCGCACATTGGAAAATTAGCAATATCTCTAGGTGCCGCTTTTGCAGTGAGCCCTTCAGAAGGGATGGTGCCAGAACGACACCATACTCAGATAATTTTTGAAAAGTGCTGCAAAAGTTACAAAAACATGAATTTCGCTTTTAATACAGAAACATTTTGCAAACGGTTCCGCCTATGCAAAACACACCCACTTTACAATCGGCGACAAAAAATTCCCTCCCCCTACTCCAAAGGCAAAAACAGCCTCCCTCCCCCGGACAATGTTGTTCTTGGTTGATTACAGTGAATTGTCATAATATTGGATAAATTATTTTAGAATTAACATGTGACGCGATGTACATTATCAAACAAGGTCTTAAGCTGGCGTAAGGCTTCACTTCAGAAAGTCGCATGTACTCTACAACATTGAAACTAGGGGGGAGGGGAGGGGATACTGCGGCAATATGTGATTAGCTTAGTGCAAAGAAACGGATGTTTAACTTGTAACAATATTTGGCTTCACACCAGAAGCGAAGTTAGTTTCAAGTAAGCACTTGATTCAAGTACACTTGAAAATCTTAAGTCGCTCTGTAAAAAACATGGCTTCACACTTGTTGACAAAATGTATTACTTGAACTTTTACGGTTAAAACCTTTTGAGTTAAAAGCAAAGATAAAATAAATACAAAACTACAAAAAGCTCTTTTCCAGCGTAAAGACCTCATAGTTTTAGCTTTTGTCGCGATCAATCACGTTTTTGATATGCATAAATGATTTTACTGCAAAAGATGCTCAGGAGCGGCAGAAAAATAAACAACAAAACAAAAGACAAGCGAAGTCTTCCCCAGTATTTCGCTAGAATGGCTGAACAACGCGTTTTTGGCAAAGAAATCGCCGTAGGGCTTGGCCTCTTCTGCAACGCTCTTGGCTAAATATGTGCAATGTATGTCCGTTCATTAGAATCTTGGAACTGCTGCACATGCACTTCGTGCACATGGCTTCCATTTCCTATTGGTCAAGTGACTGTGTTCTCAAGTGTGGTGTAGCCCATACTTGGCGACGAATTTCGGTTACCCTGAACTACGATCGCTTGCGTGGTCACCAAGTAAAGTTGAAGTAGGTGCATTTTCTCCCTTTACACTCAAAGTACGTTCCAAGTACACCTAGATTATACTTGAGAGCTCTAGTGTGAATCAAACAAATGACATAGAGTTTTGAGAATGAGTAACTTTGCTTCCAGTGAGAAAATTCACAACGCATGCTAAATCCGGCTTCACTGTTTGGTGAAAGAAACACATTGTTTTGTTATGTAAGACATTTTTGTATACCTGCCAACTTTACATTTTCCGGCGATTATCACATTTTGCGTTAGTATTTGATTTTGCGGCAACTATCACATTTATACATTACGTATTACATTTTGCTTTGAGGCGGTTATTACATTTTGCGTTAGTATTACATTTTGCGGCCTAACACACACCTATTGTTCAAAGAGAACAAAAGCCAGAACAATACTAAGCCTTTCGGATTTGAGCTATTATTTTAAAGAGTTTTATAATTTTTTTTTTTTCTAAATCTTTTTTTAAACGCCTCAAATTTGGCGATTTTTGCAACAAAATAAAACCTTTTCGGAACAAATTTCGAACAATTTTCGCTTTCCTAAACCTAACAATGAAATTGACTCAGTTCCGAAATATTGATAAACCATAAAAAATTGCAGCGTTGAACATTAAATGGGCTAATCTATCCACCGAAAATAACAGAGCAATTGAAACCAGGAGAAAGTGGCTGGTGAGAGAGTGACAGGGGGCAAAAAAAGAAATAGTAAAAGAAAAAGAAATGACAGAAACTGAATTGAATTATTAATGCAGTAACGCATTTACTACCGATGTATATATGCAATAATCTAGGGAATTCGCCATTTTCTTGGAAGACAATGGTTTTCTTTACACTAGGCCGTTAAGTAACACTTAAGAGCTGCTAAGTTTTACTTAACCAAAGATACGTGTGTAAAGGCCTAAGTAAAATCTCAAGTTACTTTACTTTGAATCTCATTAAAGTCGGAAAGTTAAAACGACTCAAGAAAGTTTCAAGTTACTTGAAAAGCATTCTTAAAACGGACTTAGCGAACTTGCGGTTTCTTGAGCTTTGAGAAAGGCGAATCATGTCAATCAGTCTTAATAATTACGTTGCGTGGGAAAATGGCCTTAAGTTAACCTGAAGTAAAAACGAAACGGTTGTGTGTGAAGCTTCCTTTACTTGACAAATTTAAAATTTAATTGCCTTGAAATATTTCTTAGCTTATTCAGGCTCTAGTGTAAAGACTATCGATGAGATGGGTACATGTAGATGATGAGATTGAGTGCCTAATTAGGCTATGTACACCCTATAGCAGATGGCTTTTTGTACTGCCACGAAAAACTATCCAGTAGAGTGTTAACACCTATCCGATATGTGACTCTCCACTTTAGAGATCGGCGCAGCGTAGTTTCGCTCTGTCACAGAAATCGCGCCGAAATCACCGTTCTTATGTGTGACCAGAAGCCGTATCTGGTTTGATTTTCGTGACCCTTAACCCTTTAAACCCTAAGATCAAAATTTGAATTCTCATTTGTTGCCCTATTCATTTCCTACAGAAGTAGTGGGGAGAAGTTGATAAAATATCAAGCAAATGCATCTTGTGTGGTCATGTCTGTGATTCTCATGACCACTCTGTTTTACAAAGCATTGATATTACAAGGAGAAATTTGATGCTGATCACTCTTAAGGCGTAAAGGGTTAATGTATGCGGTTATAAGGAAATTTTTCCAATTTGTCTCCTAAGCGCGGTACGAACCAAAGAGTTTCCTTTGAAGAAGTTAATCGTACTACTTTCAGGTGCACTTATGTATATAGAGGGGAAATTTGCATGATAGTATCATTTTACTGCTACTACTAAAATCATTTCGTTTTTCCTTTCCACACATTTAAAGCTGAAAATCCCAGCGAGGTATAAATAACAAAAGCCCTAATTTCCACTAGAAGAAAAACGCTGAAGGATTCTGGTAATAGTAGCCAAAAGCCATCATCGTCCAAATCGCCTATTGTCAAGAGAGATTTAAAGCCATAACGCCTAAAAAAGTTTCAGCTTACTTCGAAAAGACAAGGCACAAATCAAGATGAATTCGAGCGCAGCCAACAGCAGTGTACAATGCGAAGCACGGATTTTTGTGTCTAACACCACAGAGGCTCGTGCAGTAACTGTATTCTTAATAATCATGAATATAATTACTGCCCCCGTTACAAGTTTATTGAACGGACTTGTGATAATCGCTGTGAAAAGAAAACTTCGATTGAAAACCAAGTCCAGTATAGCACTTGCGTGCTTAGCGACCACAGATTGCTTCATGGGCGTGATTGGACAGCCTATGTTTATCGCCTTGAACATAGTAGTTTTACAAGACGAGTCGTCTTATACATACTGCCTTATAAAGCAACTATCGATCGCCGTTCTCACGGTATTAGGCAGGGCGACGAACTTACACCTAGCCCTGATGTATCTAGACAGGTACATTGCCATAAAGCACCCGTACAGGTATACAAATATGGTCACAGCAACTCGCCTTCTCTGTTCTTCCGCTTTTGTGTGGATTGTGGCACTGCTCTCGACAGCAACTTCATTCTTACCTAAAAAATTACTTGCAAGCCAGTTAAGTAATGTTAACGCGGTCATTATATCGTCAGGTGTAGCCATTATTATTTTCTGTCAAATCGTGCTTTACTACGAAACTCGCCGTCACGAAAAACAAATCGCTGCCAACCAAGTTTCAGAAGACAACAAGAGAAAATTCTTAACGGAGAAGAAAGCGCTTAAGCTCACCACGACAGTTCTTTTCGTCTTGGTACTGACTTATTTGCCTTTGATGCTTGTTTTTATACTTTATAGAATCTCCTTCATAGCGTCGTTAAATGCAGTACGTATTTCTACTGCAATAGGAATCTTTCTGATACTACTTAATTCGCTTATAAACCCAGTTATTTACTGTATTAGAACAAGACAATTTCGGATAGCTTTCATTGAAATACTCTTCGGAAAAAGTAACTTGTGTACAGGCAGGCCGAGAAGGATAGAGATGGCGAAGTCACAATAAAGAACAGGAAAATTCACGCAGCACGGCCAACAACACAGTTGAATGCGGCATCAACAATATTGACTGCGACAAGGATCAATACAGCAATTTCACCAGCATTACCTATACCAACAGTAAGTATAAAGGTGACAACATCATTGGCGACGATGAAATTGGCAACAGCGACAACAGCATTGGCGGCAACAACGACAATTGTAACGGTCACAACAATAGTGATCACAATGGTATGACCATTGCTGACAACAATAGCGACAATATTGTTTGTAACAGTAACAACGACAACGACAATGTAGCGGTGGGACCAATATTGGTAAAATGTCAAAGTGACTTTACAACTATAAAAGACTGCAGATCGGAAAACTCCAAGACGAACGCTGCAATTACTTAACTGAATTTTTTTATTTCGGCAAAGTTGTGACTCTAATCACAGAATGTACATGTAGGTCTAGCTGCGGCCGTTGCCATTCTTCTGGTAACCGATTTGTGTCCCATGTAAATAATAAACAATCAAAATTAAAAAGACGTTAAATTCTGTCTGATCATGTAAGTGGAACAATCATTGAAGAGATTCTTTTGTTTGTTTCTTTGTTTGTTTTAAGCTCTGAACAAAATATGTCACATCTCTCTTACAAAAAATTAAAAAAATTAAAAATTAAAAAAAAGTTGTTGCGCGAGGGTCGAGTCAGCGAGGGTTCGAGTTATCGGGAGTCAACAGTACAGAAAGCTTTCTCCCCTTATATTGCGGTATCATGCAACAATATCGGAAAAGTAAAATGTGGTATTACAGCTTCTGCCGGCGTGACAAGAATTCATCTGTCCTTTTTTCCAAGCGGCAAAAAAGCCAAAATCGCTACACAACAAACATAATTTGGACAGGACTGCCGCTTTTCCTGGACTTTTCACTGACCCTTTAACCACCAGTAACCCAGCTTATTATACGTGGGGCCTAATATGGTAGGTCGGGGCCTGCTATGGTTGGCTGGGGCCTTAGCTTATATGGGGGGATGGGTGTAATATGGTATGGAACGTTTCAACCTTATATATGCGCCACCGAGCTTGCCTGCGAATACAGCCGTCTCAGCCCTTTGCTCGCCGATGGGGACGTTTCACGTTTCTCCCCCCCGGAAAATCTCTACGGGTGAGGAGCGAGGATATGAGGTTGTATTCGCAGGCTACTAACGAGGGCATAAATTAAAGGAAGACTGTTCTAACCTCGAGACACTTTCGCCACAGCTTGGTAGCCGAACCAAAACACCAGTGTAAGAGAGATTCGAAATCGATCAGGTGATGAGCTATGAACCTTCGCCTTCTGACACATCCATCAAAGAGCGCTTTAAGAAGCTGGCGGCTCCACAGCAACGTCTTCAGTAGATCAGGAGAGCACTCCTGAAACATAACACAACCGCAAAGGTAATTTAATTCAACCTAAAAACAGGAGGGGATGCGGTATGTTGCTCAAGCAGGCTGCTAGCCCTGCGTGGAAGGCGTTAAAAGGAAGGGGAAGGGGGAATTTGGGCGCGCGAGAGCGAGCGTTCCGCCTCCCCCTTTCCCCTTAATTCCAGCGCGTGACAATCATTTTTCCCCTTTGTTGTTGTGACGATATTGAGATAATGGGCACTTTACTGAATTCATCTTTGCTTAATTAGCTGGCCTATTTGACTAAAATAAATAAATAAAAGCAAGAATGAATTTTTAACACTAACAGATTTTACTAGACCTATGCAATTATAAAAACGCGACTACAGGCGGAGGTAACTGTGAAAAAGAATGCTGATTCAACTGAACCTGTGTAAAAGAGTACGATCCATTGAGAGTGTTATATTTTAAAAAAGATAAATAAAAAAACTGTGGTTGCCGTAGCGACCCGCTAAGGCAAACACTCAACTATAAACTCAGACTGCCCCCAAAACAAATATTCGATCAATAATGTATGAAATAGACTATTCTCAGTCCTCTATTTTCCCTGAAGATCGTCAGGATTGACAGTCTGCTCCTTGCGTGGCGACACAAAGAACGGCTGTGAAGCAGACTACAGGATCGAGCGCTTACCGGTACGGGCGGCCATCTTGTTTTTATATCTACCTTAGGGCGTGGCATTCAGCGAGCAAGCCTGCGTAGCACGTGCTTGAAAGTAATATGTGAGAAGGAGCGGGAGAGACGCGAGGAGAGAGGGAGCTCTCCCCTCGCGTGTCTCCCTCGCGCGCCCCCTTCTTTCTTGCGTCTATTACTTTCAACAAGCGCCTGCTATGCAGGCTATCAACGACGCATTCGAACGCCAGCCAAGCTTAATCTCAGTCTCCAGACGTGAGTGTTCGATGCGCCCGCGCTACCCTTCCCCCGCAGAGGGGAGTACCGGGGGCGCATCGGTACGCCCACGGATAGAGACTAAGCTTACCGCCAGCTGTTCGGGGACATTAATTTGTGTATGATCTCACAGTTGATCAGAAACCAAAGCACACGCCTACGAACTGACATTCGACAAAACTGAATTTGTCCGTCATTATACCGAGTCTAAAGAGAATGGGATGCTATTTACTAACACCCGTCAACAATTGTTCGTATCCAAATTCTTGAGTATACCATAGAGCCCTTACCGCTAATCAAGTAACGGTGGTTAACTGATAACAAGACATTTGGGAGCCCGCGGTTTATGCGTATTCAGTCAGCAGTTACCTTAAGAACTGCAGAAGTAAAAAGAATGTCACACGTGAACAGCGCTGTCAAACAGCGAGCGTGGTTCCAATCTGACAGCCAATCAAGAGGCAGATACCCAAGAACCTGCAAAATAAAAGGAAAAGTTTCAACAGGGAATAAATTGGCAGACAGCAGAAAGCACTCAGAATCCCAAAGTCGGTTGGAATAAATGGGCAGTACACATCGAAAGAAACACGTTTTAAGTGTTTGATAGATCACATGTACTCGTGATCGAGCATTCCATCAGTTTTGGCGTTTAGTGCCCGGAGGTTTACCTTTAGAATTCGCTTAGATTCGGCAGCCGACACATTGACGACAGAATCCTCGGCAAGTAGAACACTTCCTGAGATGTCAGTGAGCTCACAACCAAGTGCATAAAAATCCTTTAAGTTTCCTACAGTTTGTCCTTCAATTTCTCCCGTCTCTTTCACTTTCTCTTCGTCAACAATATCTTCATCGAAACTATCATCGTCTAAAACAAGAGAAAAAAATTGCTTTCTAGCATAAGCACTAGTAAGGAATGGGCTGACAAAAGAGCATTCAAAACATAGGACAATTTAAAGTACTGTTGTTGGTCGCAAAGAGAATTTACTGACACGTGAGAGCAACGCAGTGATTTATTATTTTTTTTCTAAAGAAGTAAAACATATAATTTACCATTTGCGCCGTCATTAACTTCCTCTCCTCCCTCTTCTTCCATCTCATCTCCACCATAACTTTCATCTTCCTCGATGGGGGAATCATCGTCACTACTTTCCTCAAAATTTCTTCCTTGATGCTTATTTTCAGCGGTTGAGATATCCACTATGGCCACTATATCAGAGAGAGCTTTCAACAGTCTTTTGCCTAAACCCTTTGAAGTACTACAGGAGAAAAAAAGTCAAAGAAGTAAAATCGAGAAATAAGAGGAAAACGCAAACGATCAAGATCGATTTACTCTTTTCAAAATATTTGTGAAGGCCCCCAAATCCCTACTGAATCCTATAAACTAGTCTCTATTTCGAAAAGTGAAATCCCTTAAATTCCGGTTGGAAAATCAAATGTTTCGTGCTATTCCGATTGGGAAGCTTCAGAAAATATGGGCTGTGATTTGAGGGCGATGTAATTTTTCCACTCTTTTTCGTCTGTTCAGCTGATTTCGATATATTTTGTAGCGGGTTGTTCTCCCACCACGTCAAATTTTTTAGTTTTATGTTTACGCAAAAGGTTTTTACCCGGATGGTTTGTGTAAATGGTAAACATCCCCAGTCTTTATTGTGTCATATTGCACTATGAGGCGGCTATTGGGGACACTATCGCTTCTTTCATTAGCACTTTAGATTCTAAAACGAGGACGACTACGAAGACGAGGTTTTCCGAGCGCGCGCTTGTCAGCGCCGTTGTCAATATTTTTATGACGGGTTCGTAGTGGCGGAAAAAAAATCATCAAACGTTCGATTTTTGCCCTTTTGCGATCGAAGAGAGCCTAACCCCCTTCAATGAAAATAACTGAGCTAACCTTTATGGTGAAAAAAGTGAAATGAAGCTTTCCGGTGTGTCTATTTTGAGAGAAGACGTGAGAGAACCTTAAGTTAAATTCCTTCCCCGCAGTCGTCCTAGGGTCTAGTAGTTGTCCCAAAGTTGAGCAGGTCCAAATTCTTCAACGAAAACAGCTTTATAGTGTATTTCGATACGGCACTGACTCAGTCTTAATCGCACCCTAAAAATGTCAAGTCTGTAATTCGTTAATTTCATAAGAACGAATTGAATGCAAGTTTAAATAAATTTAGAGAGTTCTTTAAACTTCGTCAAAGAACTTCAGTATTATAATTAAGGATTCCATCTTCAGAAGCCTCTGATTTATCAAGGCTCCTGGCATTTTTGGCATAGCCTACGCCAAAGACGAACTAAACTCTGGTTAAGTCCCTCTGCGTTTGCGAAACAGCGCTCAGATCCTTGTTCTGGGCCTACACTTGTGTACTAAGATTTGAGTACGCGCCATGGTTGGCTTGTTAAAAAAGCCACTGTGGATTTGCCAATCAGAATGAAAGGAAATTCGAAACGCATTTCCGGTAATTCGTTGAGTCCGTTGGGGCCCAGAAGAAGGATCTCGGCGCCGCTTCGCAGACGTTACTAACCGAGGTTACATTATGTACTAGTTTGGAGTGGAAATACTGGACTTACTATAGGTAATAGCATGATTTATAGTGATATTTGGCATAAATAACACAAGTGATATTTCGAAATTGTTATACGAAATTTCACAAGCCGTTAGGCGAGTGAAATTTGAGACAATTTTGAAATATCACGAGTGGTATTTATGCCAAATATCACATACAAATCATGCTATTATATGTTTATACTACTACCTGCAAAAGGTTAGTAATTTTCACATGTAGGTATTTCAAATTATGCTGAAATACCACTGCACTAAGCCAATCAAATTGCAGAAATTTCTCATGAAGTAGTATAAAAAGAGAAAACCAACCATTTAGAATCAGTAGCCTGCTTCAGTTGGCTCCAAAGAGCACAGACTGTGGTCGTCTGCATTGGAAGCATCTCGTGAAAAGCAGTACTTTGAATCGTCTCCATGGAAACATCAGACATTGCGATATACCTGGGTAATATAATTGAAATGGAAAGTACGTTTAATACCCTTCCCTTTTCAAAGTGGTAAAACCCGGGCGAGTCAAAAGGAATTTACATATCGTCGTAAAACAATCTTGTAAACATCTCATTTCCCCTTTCAGGAAGAGTTGCTGAAAACTTAAAGGGGCAAGGCTACGGTTGCTAATAATGCCAATTACACGTCCTTATTCGCTATAAAAAATTAACGCTAGCGAATCACAACTTCGTGTCAAACAAATATGTCTCCCAATCGTATCAAACATTTCAAACAACAAAAATGAACTTTGAAAGCTCTTAGGCTAACAAGTTTTCTAAAACCACAATTTTAATCCGTTTTAATCTTCTTCAAGTTTGCCCATCCGTCCCCTTTTTTAAAGTTTTGAGCTGTTATTTTCTTGTTTCACTCAATTTGATGACATTTCCTGCTGTTTAAATTTGGATAAATTTCGTGACACAGTTCATTTAAGAAAACTTCCTTCTGAGAAATGAATAAGTACTTGCGGCATCATGTCACTCTTTCATAACAACTCAAGAATTCATCACCATCTGTAATGAAAACGCACTTGCTTGCTCACAAATCGCCACTAAATATCTGGAAGAAGCATACCCAGGTTTTTCTTGTCTAGTTGCTTGGGTCTCCTGTGTGATGCTTCTAACGAGCAAGTGAGCAAGTTTTTGCTGCTGGTCAGCAGTACAAAGAGGAAGAATGACAACAGCGTGTCTCGAAAACAATTCCCAGAGTGCAACTGGAGCATTTTCTTTATCAATTGACAACACCTGTTGAAAATGATACACAAATATGGTCAAAAAAACTACTACTAGAGGCTTCAAGGTTGATAAGTCGAAAACGTGAGGTCTTGCCAGTTGCACCGCGTCCCCTCCCTCGGGAAATTAGTGTCTTTTCCCCTCCATGGCCGATTTATTTCACCAGTTTAATCGAAATGACTGAAAAATTTTATGGTGTTACATGGGCAATGCGAAAGTGGTGAAGAGATAATTATTGATGAGAAACACACCTCTCGATCCCAAGTTCCTTTGCACAGGACATCCGCGGCAACGTTACTACAAACACAGGACACCAGTCTCGTTCGTTCATACAGTTCCTCGTCGACCTCTGTTCTCTTGAATAGAAGATATCTGATGTTTTGAACACACAACGCAGTCTGTAAAAAAATCACACTGTACCGTAAAAACCCTGCTGATACAACTGCATGCTAGGGGCCATTAAGTTGAAACTCACTAAGAAAAAATAACGGAATTTCACCACCGCAAAGGAGTTTCGAACGTCGGGTGCAAATTTTCAACTTTTCCGTTCCGAGGGAAATGGCGGGAGATCCCGAGCGGGAAAGATAGGCTTATCATGTCCGCTCGGGTAGCCCGCCAGTATAGTCAAACCCGGTTAATACGGACACTGAGGGGGCCATAGAAAGTGTCAGTATTAAAGGGACAGGTTCACGGTTAAGCGCATGCTCATTAATTAAATTACTTCTTTCCAATTTGTTATTAATTCTATCGGTCAATAATCCCACTCACATGTATCTCAACGATCTCAGAGTGTATGTCAAAGTAGAATTGTATTTCAGGGTAACCTAAAGTAGGATGGAGGAGTACTAAAATCGCAGAAAAAAATTAGTGGATTACGCCAACACTACCAACGTTGAATTTATCGTTGACCCGAAGGTTTTATTCCATGGTTGATTAATTTACAGCTATTTGCAAATATTTAAGTTGATCAAGTGCAAGTGACTGCCAGGGGAGTGTGCAGATTGGTTCTTTGTCATCATATTGCTTGCACAGACGATACAGCATGTCCCGGCAGAAAAACAGCAGTTTGATAAATGAGCATGCGCTGAACCGTGAACCTGTCCCTTTAACGGGATGTCCGTATCAAGCAGGATGAATAATGAAGTGTTCGAGTTAAGAGGATGTCCCTAAAAGCGGGGTTTCACTGTACATGAAATAAAACATAAGTGCAATAACAACATAAATAACAATATAAGTGCAGATGCACATTCATTCTGTGTAGACCTTAAGGTAAGAGAGCCGGCCAGGTTTTCCTTCGTCGCTAACTGTCGCCTGGGCTTTTGTCGGTACAAAGTCACTGCACTCGTCACTCCAAACCAATGGCGGCAGAAGCTTGGTTTGTTCGGCGTCTTCTTTAATCAGATTAAACTTGTTTAGAAACAGTTCCAGTTCTCCCAAGGAATATTGTAACAGTAAGACACTGAAAAAGGCCGATTCTTTTTCCTGGAGAGAAGGGAAGTAAGCAAGCGTGTTTTAACAATTGAAAAAGAGAAAGCTTATATCTAGAAATACGTATCCGCAATAAGCCTCGCGAAACTCGGTGTGGTATAAACGGTACTCAAGTTAAGCCCTGCCGGTCGGGGTTAAGAAATGGATGAAAAAGAGAAAGCTTATAACTAATGGTAGTCAAGAGTTCAAGTTTCCCTACACAGGACATCCACAACAAGGACATCCACAACAACGTTACTACAAATACAAGACACCAGTCTCCTTCGTTCAAAGGGTTACTATCTGGATTTATTTTCTTGGTAGGCTAGAATTTACATCCTCGGCCCTGCTTGTAAATGGCAAAAAGATAATGAACATCGGGAAATTTAAACTTTCGTTATTGAAGATCAATTTAAACGACTGACCTCCTACCCCTCCCCTAAGTCAAAATTAACATTTACTTCTCACTTAAATCAACATGTTGGCTAAGGGGAGGGGTGGGTGGTCAGTTTACCAGAACTTAAATTGTTCCATGAAGATTTCATACATACCCAAATCAGGCACAATTATTATAAACCTTAGGCAGTAATACACTACCTGATACACGCACTCGCCAGCCTGCTGCGAATACAGTCGCCTCTTAGCTTTCCTCGTCGCTGGACGGAACGTTTCCCAAGAGAGACGTCTACGCCTGTTTTGCTACAAAACTTCCGCGAAACGTTCCCAGCTTCGGGGAGGGACCAAACAAGATTTTATACCCAGAATATATACGCACTTACCGCGCGACTGATTGCTTGCGACACCAGCCGTGCCATAGGCTCAAGTACCTCCTTTGTTGTTTGCCGCAAAAACTTTTCTATAGACATCACAGACGGTTTCGTCTTCAGTTCCTCTCCAATTCCTCCGAAACCAATGTTTGTAATAAATGTATTAAAAATACTCATGACGTACTCCAGTTTCCTATAAATGATTAAAAAATGCGGCGAGGATTTCCTCTTGTTCTTTTTTGTTGCCAAAACCTGTTCACTTAGGGATTCTAATTGTTTTATGTAGTTCTCTTTAATTTCCTCCAAGAATATGTTCCAGATACACGTAATTTGGCCAAATGGAAGCCCTTGTATGGCTTTAGTGAACCTGAAATAGGGAAAACGTGTAATTGGTTATAAACTTTCGCTTTCGCTTAATACAGGTAGGTGATAAAATGGAGGCCTATCAATCCATGCCATAAAATACAATGTCAAAAGTACAAAAGATCCTGTTATTATCATTATCGCTTTAAAAAAGAAAAAAACAATAACCAAAAACAAATAGTATGAGTGAATACTTGTTGTTAAAACCATCACCCGGCTGCCAACGGTACAAGGTTCCATCTACACTGTTTAAATTTCTAGTGAAAATAAACAACTTTTCGCTCCGAGAATTTACATTGGAACAAAATCAACACGAACAACAAATAAACAAATACTTCAAATATCGTTCAAAACAAGGTTAAATCTCCCAACTGGCACCAAGCAAACCAGGTAGCGTTTTAAGAGCGTGCCCAATAAATTAAACTAGTGGCCAATAATCAACTAGACTTCAGCTTGTGGTCAGGGCATGGCTTGAACCCAAACCTCTGGATTGCAAGTCGACATCCAGAGCCAGGCTGGTTTTACTGCAGTCTTGTTCCCAGGGTCTCTTAGAACGGGACCAAGAGATCCTGCACACGAGGCCTGGCTCCAGCATCACCACCACAAACAAAACAAAAAAAAGCAACATAACTTGCCTCTGTTTAAACGGTGGTGTTAGACCAAATGATGAAGACTCCAGGGTTCTTAATGAAGTTAAAATTGCGACAACCAGTTTATCAAACTACAAAAACAAAAGCCACAAACAAAAGACATTTTTGTTAGGAAAAACGACTTGAGGGAATAACTGCTACAAAATCAAATAACTCACTTTAGTCATAAATGCAACATTAACGGCGATACGTTCATATGCTTTACATACCTGACGTAATTTAACATAAGTTGTGATAAGAGAAGAAATCAAAGAATGTTGAGCACCATATTCTTCCGGCTTCCACAGCATCTTCCAAATAATTTCCAAACGTGGCTCGAGCAAGGAGTGATTAAGTTTCAAGAAGACATCAAGGCACCTAAAAACTGCATCGCTTGAATAACAATAACAAAAATAAAGAACTCAGGATGGCAGATACCCGTTTAGGCCAAATAAAGGGTTTCTTGTTGTTGCGGAAACTATTGTAAGTGAGCTATTGTGTTGAAGAGTGGGCATTGTGGGTACTGTGTTGAGCTGTGGGTATTGTTTAGTGTCTTTTCTATCTTTTGTATTACGTCACCAAGAAACCCCAAAGGGAAACCCCCGTCTGGGTTACAAAAATAGCGGGAAAATCTCCAAAATGACGTCTTGTGCGAAGATATAAAATATTTACCAAAGTTCGGCTTCGTGAATTAAAACTTCTACCAACTTCTCAAGCCAAAGGAACTGTACACAGCCATTTGAATTGTCATTTGCTACCTAAGAAATAATAATGATCATCAAACAGTGTAAACAATGTACAGAGAACATTGACTGGGCTTCAAGGAGCAACGTATATTTTGTAATTACGGGCGCATTTGAATATAATCTGTCCAGAAGACGCAGGAAAATAATAAACACTTAGTGACTGCTCCAGAGGGAAACAGTTAATTTTGATTCCCGAGGCAGAGCCCAGGGAAACATTGAGATTCGAGGGAGACAAAATTAACTGCTTCCCGAGGGACCAGTCTTAAACTGATTTGTTACATACAGCTGTAGCTGGAAATTTTTGAACGGCGGTCGTGACGTCATAGATTTTGCAATTGGCGGGAAACAGTTTCATTGTTAGATGTCATGTGACCTCGAAGTAACCAATTAGAGCGCGCGCTGTTGGGAAAAAATTTCCAGCTATTATTACAACATTGTCTAGCTTAGTTGTGTTGTTCCGGTAAGTGCAAAACTAGAGAGTACTCAGTCAAAACTTTTAATTTTTAACCTTCTTTCCGGGCTGACTATTCCGTACTAAGGGATTTTACAGGGATTTATTTGACACATACATGCATTACATTATCAAAATGTAAAGTATTACTCACCTGATAAACGTCCTGCCAAACTATGCATTCCAGCATCTGATGGAGTAAGGCGCAAACAGATGACTGACACCCGCCATTTAACACACCCATAATCTCACACATTTCAGTGAAAAAGTCAAACTCTGCCGAAGATGTCGATTTATTCATTTTTCTGTACAGGAAATAAAACAATTTTCAAACTACAATCTAATCCCTGTTTATATTTTTTCAAATCGGCTCAAGGGAAAAAAGAAACATTTTCAATTATTAGCAAGGTCAACAAAATTAATCGGGGTAAAATTACTAAGGAGGGAAATCAGTTTGGGTTCGAGTTATTTGAAGGTTATCCTGGTTGGGTATCAAGGTGTTTTTTTTTGTCACCTGGGGTAAGGCGCATCGAGGTCGACTGCCAACCGGCAAGTACTAGCGGCTCGAGAAATCGAGGGTTACCGTTCGAGAAATTGGGAATGATTTCCCCTATTTGGTTTGGTACATGAACATCTTCAATTATCAATTATAGCTCTGTTCACTCGTATTCGCCGATATTTGTGGAAACGGATGTTTTTTTCTCCATTTTCAAAAAAATACGCGTCCACGTGTAGCGTATTTGAATAGTTTTCGCACGTCCACATGAAAAAGCTAACACTATGGGAATGTCATACCATCCCTTAAAGAGCATGTGTGATGCTAGTACATGTATTTTCGCTTTCGACAACCTCTGTTTTCGTCCGTCCACACGTAAATGAGAAGCCGGCGTTTTCAAAAATCTCCACGCTAGGAACCGCTTTTGAAAACATAAAATATAAAATATCTGGATATGTGTGAACAGGGCCTAAACCAAATAAGCAAAAATAAAGAGCATTACGAACCTACTGGAGGTAATAAATTCTTTAAACAGGAAAGGGAGTAGTTCCAATAATGCTTTCCTTCTGACATCTTTCATTGCACGCACCGTGTTTACCTGCATGTATTAAACCAGCAAAATAATGAGACATTTAAAGCTGGAGATTCATGATCCTGGCAGGTTATAGAAACAAGTTAAATTTGTTAAACACTTAAGAATAAACAAAACAAACATATTACTTCTGTCCTTTATTTTGTCACTTTAAACTGTATATATTAAGTCAGTTTTTAGTTTTATCTTTGTCCCTTAATAATGGCGATATCGAAACGGTGTGTTAAACTTTTTTCGCTTATCTTTATTCTTAAGGTTATAGAAACATTGAAATACATGTAGCCAGTTCTGAGGGTTTTTTAAATTCTTTTTATTTACATTTGGATTTTTATTATTTTCAATTATTCTTTTTTTTTTATCAAAAAGGAATAGATGTTTACTCACTGCCGAAACTGAATCCAACGACATTTCCCATAATTTGTCAAAGAGCAGTTTAGGATAGCTGGAAATCCTGGCCTTTTTCTTGGAGGGTTCTTGAGACTCTGTTTGCCTTTCCTCTCTCACTCCTTTCAAGGCTTGCTGATACTCTGCTAAATGATCCCTATTACATGCAAAGGATAATGACGAAGATGACGATTACTATAGGTAATAGCATGATTTGTAGTGATATTTGGCATAAATACCACGAGTGATATTTCGAAATTGTTATACGTAATTTGAGACAATTTTGAAATATCACTAGTGGTATTTATGCCCACTATCACGTACAAATCATTCTATTATTTGTTTATACTACTGCCCGTAAAGGTTTTGTAATGTTCACATGTGGGAATTTCAAATTAAGCTGAAATACCACTGGTATTAGCCAATCAAATTGAAGAAATTTCTCATGTAGTATAAAACTAGAAATACGTGTCTTGCAGAACTTCCCGAAGCTTGAGGAAAGGATCCAACAGAAAGAAAAAAAGGAGAGAAAAGCCAAGAAAGAAAAAGACAAAAAAGACATTCCACAGAATCTATCGCATGACCAAAGAAGACAGCTATACTACTACACCACAGAAACCTACATTCCTCAAAGTCAGTATTCGTTTCGACACATTTACCCATAGAAGTTTAGCCGGAAAAGGCCATTTGAACTTACGGTGCAGTTTAGCAGTTTTCTGGTCAAAATCTACAATTAGTAGAGCAATAGGCCATTTGCAGCTAGCCATTCACGTGGTATAAAACCACTGTTCTGGGAAGCCAGAGACTCAAAGGGACAAGACAAACATAAGAAATAAAATTTTAAATGACATTGGCCTTTTGTTTGTCTTGTCCCAGTGCAACTTTTGCTCGCCAGCACGGCTGTTTTATACCACGTGAATTGCTAGCTGCAAAGGGCCTATAGGCTGGCATTAGTTCCTGATTGTAAATTACAGCTTCGGGCATGCGTTGTTGTTTGCCATGGTTTTGTTACTAGGTAACAGCATACAAACAACCTAATGTACCTGCCTCGTTCCCTTCAATGTACAGTTGCGTGCAAAGGAAAAAAGGAAGGATAAAATTGACGAGTCTGTCTTTTTTCTCCTTCCTGTGCTCCGTCGCGAATCATCACCAGTCACTCACGCGTGTGATTTTTGCCATTTTATCACGTCATTTAATTGAGAAATGTTCCTCAATTTTTCAGTGATTCAAGTCTGTGCATGTGCGTTTTTTTCCTTTTCTTTTCTTTGTTTATTTGTTTGTTTGTTTTTCAAATTGTTTTCTACTAGTGCCTTCATGAAACAACCTCTTAAATAATCTATAATGCCTCCTAGCTAGATTAGCTTTTTCTAGGAGGCTTGTACCATACAGAAGTAGTTTCCCTTTTAATGTCTTTTCTTTCTGTATGTGGTACAAATAAAATTCTTGTCTTGTTTATATTTAAACAGCAGCCGAGATTCCACCAACCATAGCAACCCCGACACGACCTGACTTTTGAAAATTTTTTACCGATAACCTTGCTTTGCGAGGAATAATTATTACTATGTTACTAGAACGAACAATGGGAAGAACAAGTTAACAAAATTATCAGGAAACTTTTACCAATGAAAAAGAGATCTTGACAGGGCTAACTCCACCAGTTGACAGATGTGTCTTTCCTTCTTTAGCTGCTCATCACCAAGTTCACCTTGACACTCTACTTCATGTACCTTTAACTTATGGCACAGGATGGCTAATGGTTCAAAGAGCTGTTGACACATAGCAGCAAACACCTATTGATTTTCAGAAAGATGATAGTTAGGTATAGTCAGCTGTATTCTGGAATAAGAATATGTATGTATTGTTACCATTACACACCAGCCAGAAAATGTCATCCTTCCCACGAATGATCAGCCAAATGAATATAATTTGGTTCATCTGCATATTTTATTCTAGATTATTGTTTTATTTTATTTGCATTTTTAGGGTCCAAGATATAGTCGAGGTTCATAAAAATGCCCCCCCCCCTCCACCCCACAAAAAAAAAAACGAGAAAAATGTTTTTTAAAAAAGGCAAACATTCAGCCACTCTACCAGTGAAGCCTTTCCTTCGCTTGCTCGATTTAGGTGTACTTAGGAAAGATTCTACCTGAATCAAGTAAGATCTTTGTTGAGCATGCACTGCATGTTACTAGGATTCAGTTTCAACCCAGGCCTAATAATAGTGCACTTGGTAAAGCAACTCGGTCGTGACCATCAGCTTTGTCAGTAAACAGATGCTCGCCCCTTGAAAAATCAGTTTTACCAGAAAAAACAAGATCGACCAGTCTAGAAGTTCAGGCTGCGGCAACTCCAAAGAGCCTCTTTTTCTCCTCCTCAATCAAGAAGAAGTCGAAAACGGGCTACTCAGGCCATCTTTTTTTCCCTTTTTTTCAGTGTCAAGTTGTTTTGGGTGTTTAGTATTCGGGATTTCTTTGATATTTGTTTATACAATTTTCGGCTTTTTGTGCTGTAATTAGGATGTTATTCAACTTATACGTGATATGCTGTTCTTTTAATATGGATACTGTCATTTGTAAGTTCTTTTTACTTTTCTTTTAGGTACTCAGCCCAAAGGTTCACACGTTGTTTCATAATGTACAGTACATGTTTCCTTTTCTCTTTTTGCTTCATTCTTTGTTCTGATTAGCTTCATCAACCCCATCTTTCTTTCACTGATGCATCAAGATGGTATTGGACACTTGTAAATTGATCTCACTGAATGTAAGGGCCATAAATAACTTTCGTAAAAGGTGAAAGATCTTTACGTGGTGTCGAAAACAAAGGCCAACCTTATCTTTCTGCAGGAAACTCATTCAAAAAGAAGTCAAAAGACGGTTCTGCTCCCACAAGACATTCAGCCATCTTGACCAAACAATAAAGAATTTAGTATTGATTTGGCCAGATCATAATCTTTTCGAGCAGGATAAAGCAGGTGACCCCAAACAGGCAAGATAGGCCATCTTGCCCACACGAGTAGCCCATCAGAAGATGACAGATGTCTGATAACAGACGTCTGATGTCAGACGTCTGTTGGCAGAGGTATGATGTCAGACGTCTGATGTCAGATGTCTGATGACAGATGTCTAATGCCAGATGTCTGATGACAGATGTCTGATGTCAGACATGTGATGACAGATGTCTGATGACAGACGTTCGATGTGAGACATCTGATGACAGAGATATGATGTCAGACGTCTGATGTCAGGTGTCTGATGTCAGACATCAGATGGCAGATGTCTGATGTCAGATGTCAGATGACAGATGTCTGATGTTAGACGTCTGATGACAGAGGTAAGATGTCAGACGTCTGATGTCAGATGTCTGATGACGAATGTCTCATGTCAGATGTCTGATGACAGATGTCTGATGTCAGATGTCTGATAACAGATGTCTGATAACAGACTTCTGATGTCAGACGTCTGATGACAGAGGTATGATGTCAGATGTCTGATGTCAGATGTCTGATGACAGATGTCTGGCAACAGATGTCTGATGTCAGAGGTCTGTTGATGTCAGACGTCTGATGTCATATGTCTGATAACAGACGTCTGATGTGAGACGTCTTATGGCAGAGGTATGATGTCAGACGTCTCATTTCAGATTTCTGATGACAGATGTCTGATGTCAGATGACAGATGTCTGATGTCAAACATCTGATGTCAGACGTCTGATGACAGATGTCTGATAACAGATGTCTGATGTCAGATGTCTGATGAGAGAGGTATGATGTCAGACGTCTGACGTCAGCTAACCCACCATTGCGAGGTGAGATTTCTTGTATGGTCCAGTTGTATACCAGCCTGTTTAGTATCAGAAAGAAAGGCTTTTGTCTTGCCTTGTGCTATCGTCTGATTAGGCACAGTGGTCGAAGTGGCTAAGCTTGAGGCTTTACTGATGACTTGCAATTTCTGTAGCATCCTGTCATTCCAGATTTGGCAGGTGAAAGCAGCAAAACTCCTGCTGGGTTGCGAGCCGCAGGAAGCCATATTGTGTAGGATCTAATCACTGTGAATTTAAATTTTGTTCTTACATGAATGCAACCCCCCCCCCTCCCGCCTCCACCCCCAAAATCAATAACCAGAAATTATTCCTCATACCTGGACACCCTAATGATCTACACATACTGTACTTCTCTTGGTTAATTTAGGGCTAGATTGCGATTTACACCCACCTTTCGTTGGTTAGCTTGCTGCCTTTGCACAAGAAGATAATTTTCTAAGCAGACTTCAACTAAATGATGGACCACTTTTAGTGAATCACAGCATATTGGTTCAAATGAAGATAGCAATGCTGACAAAAATGTCACCTGAAAGAAAGTACAAACTTGAATGTTTCATAAACTGTCATGTGCTTATTAATAATGAAAATGAAGGTCAACACAGTGAGTGTTTTAATAACATGGTAACTTGGTCAGACATACAGCTGTACATTGTACAATCATGTATATCATATCCAAATAGGAAACATTTTTCCCTTGTGCAAAATTCAATCCTTTGTCGACATGCAAAAAAATAAAGTTCTATCCACTTACATAACCTTCAAACTTTGACAGCAAACAGGATGCCAGCTGAGTATTTGACAAAACAGTGAAGCAGCAGCTGGTAACAATATCTACAAAGCTCTCTTCCCAAACAGTTTCTTGACACAAAAACGTATCTGTAAATACCTGATAGAAACAATGAACAAAATTACAAGGAATGCAGCAGATAATTATTTGCAGACCTTTTATCTTTGTTCTGTGACACACACTCATTACATTGTTGTATCTTATTCAAATTGATAATTTTTTATAAATAAATTATTTCATACCTTTCATACATACTTTTGCCCATTCTTACAATTTTTGAATATTTTATTTTACTTTACAACATTTCTTTTCTTCTACATAATTATAGCTCCACGTAAAACATTTTCTTATCCTTGATGACACCATTCACACATTGATTGGCAAAAGATCAGATTTTCATTTTTATTTAAGCAGTTAAAGGTCTCACATGTACAATGTTTAGTTTCAAACATACTGCTGAAGGGCAATATGAACAGATCGTCAAATATTTTGATACTTTCATCACATATCAAGCACTGCAGATTGCATGCCTTCACTTGTAACACATACAATGTATTATTACATGTATTTTGTTACATAACACAAATTACGATTTAAGAGATTTGGTGACAAACCTGGACAAGCTGGGGTTTAAGTGTGACAGGTATTTTTGCATGAGAAACAAGTTGCTGACTCTGAAGAGCATGACGAAGTAAGTTCCACAAAGATGTGTATACCTTGTAATCAGTATGCCTGAGTAATAAGCAATTCAGGAATTTTATAAATACATCTGACCTGTGTATAGTACTTTACCTGAATGAGTGAATGAAACGTGGATGAGAGGACAACAGACATGCTCTCTTTACATCATTCATCAACATGTTAACAGTAAGCTTGGACATCAGCACACAAGGAAGCCACTAGCAGTCAATAGGGCCGTTTATACAAGAGAAAATAAGCCACGGCTTTTCTCTCGTATAAACGGCCCTAATATCATCCATTTACATGTATGAGCCTACTGTAACCCACCCAGCCCATGATATGAATGATTTATAAAATAGCTAAGATAGCATGAGAGTATGTAAACATAGTTGTGATGTCAAGATGTTTTGAAGATTTTTTAGTTGAAAACTAGACAAGTTTACTTTACTTACCCATTCCCTTATCAGCTGAAACTTGGAAAATCTTTACGAACATGCTGTGTCAATTTTCTAGTGCTTAAGCTGACATTTTAAGCGAGAAAAATCTATATTTTGGAAAGCATCTTTTTTGCAAAATAAGAACTGTTTACCTGTGCAAGACTTCGTGTACAAGACTTCGCGACTGGTAAGAATTTCTCTTTCAATTTTATTGTGATCAGTGCCATGATAACAAACAGCTTTGCATTTTTCAAGGGGTTGGGAGAATTTCCGACAGTTATGCAAACCTTTCGAATTCTCCCAACCCCTCTCGGGTTTATATCAGGCTATGCAAACACAAAAATGTTTTCTATTGCTTAAATGTGAAAGGTAGAACACACCTCTGGGAAAACTTTCCCTACTCTTTTCGATCAAAAGTATGGGTTCTTTTTTGTCCCCTTCGATCTTACTAATGAAAGAAGGATAAAGGAGACAAAGCCAACAGCCTAAAGTCACCGCCCAAAGATGCTATTATCTGAACTACGGCAACATCTTAAATCAAAGCCAGCAAGATCTTACCAGTTTTTTTTCTTAAGACCATTGTTGTTGGTCTGGCTGGGGTTTAAACTCATGACCTACCGCTCGGCAGACCAGCTTGCTACCCACTGAGCTAACCAAGCAGCATTTTTCTAAAGTACTTACTTAGCACCTTTCTTGCTTTCATTGAAAATTTCCTGGATGATCCAGTCAAGGAGAACTTGCTGTTTATTGGGTATCACATAATCAGTGGAGTCCCAGGCAAGTCTTGCTGAAAACAATTTCTCGTCCCTAGGCACTGAGGGATCTTTGAGTTTAGAATAAATACCTGTGAAAGAAATATCAAACTAATTAAGAGTTTATAAAGAAAGTTTGAACTCTATCAAAGGATATTATATGTAAACGGGATAAGCTTAAAGAAATTGCCACATGATTTTCAGCTGGGAGGACTGCAGATAGGAAAGTAGTATGAGGTGATATTTCATAAACAGGGTTGCATTACAAATTAATATCTCGTCAAATACACCTTGTTGATCTGAAAAAACATTATGTTACCTTTTGAATTTGATTCCATCACTTGAAGTTAAATGTCCTTGCTAAGGTTGCACGTTTCGTCCGCCATATTCAAGGCATCCGAAGAAAGACTGGGAAGGAATATTATGTTGACCGCTGTTATGATTTTTCGTGGGCGATCAGGTGTCACGCTGGTCACGCATATCACACAACGAAATCGGTGGCACGCGAAGGATGTCTGTGCTCACTTACGTAGTTCTCATCTGTTTTGCTATTTTTGGTATTCAGTATTGGTTGAAAAATAAAAGCTATATTTTCCAGGCAAAAGATATTGAAAAGATAGCAAGACACCATGTCGGAAAGGGTAAGTAAAGATGACTTTTTGTAATTATGATGTTTATATACTGAACCTGGCCCGGGTTGTTCAAACGTTCGATAACGCTATCCTTCGGATAAAATTAATTAACCACTATCTAGTAAATAAGTATTCAGGAAACCAATTGCACTATCCACTGGATAGCGCTATCCACCTTTTCAACAACTGGGGCCTGGGTTTCAGCTGAAATTACATGTATTAGCTCTTCCAAAGTTAGCTTAATATTCACTCAACGGTTGAGCATTGTTTTGCTTTAGGAATCCGTTGGTACTTTGTTTGCGGGCCAACGAATCAAACTTCTGGCACTGTGTTGTGCTACATATAGTAATCGGCTGATGCCGCTTATCCGACGGGCTACCAACAGACACTCATTAGCATAAGAATTGATTTTGCATGAATTCTTACTAAAGAAGAAAATACTGCATTTAACGTTGTCATAGTCGAGTCTCCTTCGCAGCCGTTTTTGTCTCGTCACGCAACGCTCCTCATTTTTTGCGTTATATGATGAGATAAAAAAGACCAACAACGGTTGCGAGGGAGACTATAGTATACCTGCCAACTCTCACGCCTTAGGCGTGAGTCTCACGCCTGAGGTTTGAAAACTTCGATCTCACGCCGGCTCATGCTTGCGGCTAATTTCTCACGCCTGATTGAAAAATGTGAGTTGCTGCGGTCTTGCTTGACACAACTTCCAAAAATATGTTAACTCAGACCCATTTAAGGAACGAAAACCATGTGTAAAATGAATAAATGACAATACCTTTCTCGCGATCTCTGATTTTTGAAGTGAAAAGCACTGGGAGCGAGCTCGAGTTTATACGCGTCCTAAGACTGGGACTCGATAACTTCGCCTTCGGCAGACTTCGGACGTCTTCGGAAGTCTTTGGACTTCTTCGGGAATCTTCGGAAATGATCGTGTCGTCTTCAAAAATCCCAGCACTCCCAGGATAAAAATCTCACGCTTATATCTTAGAAAAAGTTGGCAGGTATACTATAGTTAACATGAAACGAATAATTCTTGTGATGTCGTCCCTTAATAGTGATCTTCACTGAAATAGTAATCTGTTTAACATCTCTTATTTAAACAGATAAAAGTATATCTGCCACATTTTCCAACATTGCGTTAGAAATTGAAAGGAAGTATCCTGGCCATGTGTTGCCTGAGGAGGTCAGAGAATGGCTGTTTATTAATGCAGGTGGCTGGATGGGATCAATGTATGTCTTACATGCATCACTTACAGAATATGTTCTGTTCTTTGGAACGGCTTTGGACACCCAAGGACATTCAGGTATTGCAGTTTGTACACTTGCCACCCTCAGGTACTGTAAGGGAATCGTAATTCTGGAATCCGGGAAAATTTTGCTTGTGTAATCCAGAATCCTGGATGAATCAGTGCACGAATTAGTGCATGACTACAACATGAAAATGCCTAATTTCATTTGAGGATATATTTTTAAAAAAGGGGCGAAGAAGTTTTCCCATGCTTTCTGAACTTGGGTATGGTTCTTAGTCTTCTTAGAAATTCAATTGCCTGTGTTTGGCGAACTAAGCGTGTTGGAATAATGGTGATAGAGATTGAAAGAATGCAAATTCACTTTTTAAGTGATGTTTTTTTCACTGCGCCGTCGCCATCGTGGTTATACAGAAGATCCTTATTTTTCAGCGAGATACAGGCTTGCAACGATAAAATAAGGAAGATATTCATCATTAGTTGTCTTCTTTTCATTCAGGACGTTACTGGGCCAACATTTCTGATACCTTACTCACTGGATCATATCGCCAATGGACAGAGGGTCGTTTTGGCAGCCGTGTGTATTCCCCTGGGGAAACTGTGTATCATACTTGGGGTGACGTCACGGCAATGCATTGGACAGCTGGAACATGGATGGTGGAATATGGGCGTGGCTTTATTCCTTCCACGCTCGGATTTGCTTTGGCTGATTCTATTTTTAGCACAACGGATTTCATCCAGATTTTCAAAATTGCTAGAATGTACGCAAGAGCTTTAGTCCAGGAAACATTGTTTCAGGTTTTTGAATTTATTAAAATGATGAAGAAGTGATGTTCATCATAGCATCTTGGTCTGGATTTGCGTTGATTTGTTTAATAAAATGACCCTCTGCTGGACACAGCCTATGGACTTAGATGTGTGTTGAGTCAAGAGCCCATAAATAGGAGCAAGCAACTCCCATACTTAAGGCCTGTGTCACGGTGTTTTTTACATACCAGTTTATTTTTAGACACATTTTAGGGCACTTTTTCCTGTGAAAATAGAATCTCCAGCATGTCTATGAGCACATTCGAAGTAAATGATATCAAAAAGGAAACTAAACGTAAATATCATTTTTAAGTCAGTCTGTAGGTTTTGCTGACTGGATTGTGGAATTTAAATGATGTTCAAAATTCGCAACAAAACCGTTTTAAAAATAGGATGGTCTCTGAAAACCCTGTGACAGGATTGCGTGGAAGTTGCTTATGGGCTCCGCAGCCTCAGTTAAGTCTTAGATCCTGTGTGAAATGCAGTAGGTAACGCCTAGGTGTATACAAGTCTTGAGTGAGAGTAGCCCTATGTTTAATAGCAACTGACACAAGGTACTACTTACAGTGTTCAAAGCTAGCTCAAAGTCTGTGATAACTTAAAAATACAATGCACTGTAAAGTGAAACAGATAGGGAAAAGAGCATCATATATTGGATTAAAATAGTATTAAAAATAGCCCTATATTTCTTTTAAATCATTAAATGGTAATATGAAGGGTCGTGAGAGTCAATTGCTTAAAGATCATAAAAAAGACGGTATGCCTACTTTGTCAAAATGTAGATCCAGTTTAAAGTTCCTTGTACCGAGGTGTTTCCTGAATGGCATGAATCGAGCCTTTTTTCAGAGGAATGCTGCTCGATTGACAACCCTGGAAATCACCCTTGTGAAATTTGTATCATGTGGCTTATTGACTTTATTTAAAGTGGAATAAACTAAACAACAAATCACAGTAAACTGAGCAGTGGCAGATCCAGGGGAGGGGACCATCCCCCCCCCCCGGCCGAAAAATTTTTTTTGAGACCTCCCCCCCCCCTCCCCTTATCTCAGGGTCTGGATGACCAGGCCTCCCCCTTATCTAAAGGTCTGGATCCGCCACTGTTGAGTATAAGCTGGTATGGGATTGGACGGACACCTTGCTAAAACGGACACCTAGAGTTGCTCCCTGCCTTTCTTTACGCTCTTTAGTTCCGTCTTAAGAAGACGCGGGCATCTCTCTATGATGGATGCATATAATATTGCCGGTCTCAAAGCTGTCCGTCTTAGAGAGTTCACTTTGAGGGGCTGGGGGCGAGTTTTTTTTACTGTCTCGTAAAAACTTCTTCCTTTACCTTAATTAACTTCACCACTGCCTTACTTGGCAAATGTTTTAATCCGTTTCCTGCCACTTGGAGATGCCCCTTATCCCATGTTTAAGGCCTGTGTCACGGTGTTTTTACAGACCAGTTTATTTTTAGACACATTTTAGGGCACTTTTTCCTGTGAAAATAGAATCTCCAGCATGTCTATGAACACATTCGAAGTAAATGATATGAAAAAGGAAACTAAACGTAAACATCATTTTTAAGTCAGTCTGTAGGTTTTGCTGACTGGATTGTGGAATTCGCAACAAAACCGTTTTAAAAATAGGATGGTCTCTGAAAACCCTGTGACACGATTGCGTGGAAGTTGCTTATGGGCTCCGCAGCCTCAGTTAAGTCTTAGATCCTGTGTGAAATGCAGTAGGTAACGCGGAGGTGTATACAACTCTTGAGTGAGAGTAGCCCTATGTTTAATAGCAACCGACACAAGGTACTACTTACAGTGTTCAAAGCTAGCTCAAAGTCTGTGATAACTTAAAAATACAATGCACTGTAAAGTGAAACAGATAGGGAAAAGAGCATCATATATTGGATTAAAATAGTATTAAAAATAGCCCTATATTTCTTTTAAATCATTAAATGGTAATATGAAGGGTCGTGAGAGTCAATTGCTTAAAGATCATAAAAAAGACGGTATGCCTACTTTGTCAAAATGTAGATCCAGTTTAAAGTTCCTTGTACCGAGGTGTTTCCTGAATGGCATGAATCGAGCCTTTTTTCAGAGGAATGCTGCTCGATTGACGACCCTGGAAATCACCCTTGTGAAATTTGTATCATGTGGCTTATTGACTTTATTTAAAGTGGAATAAACTAAACAACAAATCACAGTAAACTGAGCAGTGGCAGATCCAGGGGAGGGGACCATGCCCCCCCCCCCGGCCGAAAAATTTTTTTTGAGACCCCCCCCCCCCCTCCCCTTATCTCAGGGTCTGGATGACCAGGCCTCCCCCTTATCTAAAGGTCTGGATCCGCCACTGTTGAGTATAAGCTGGTATGGGATTGGACGGACACCTTGCTAAAACGGACACCTAGAGTTGCTCCCTGCCTTTCTTTACTCTCTTTAGTTCCGTCTTAAGAAGACGCGGGCATCTCTCTATGATGGATGCATATAATATTGCCGGTCTCAAAGCTGTCCGTCTTAGAGAGTTCACTTTGAGGGGCTGGGGGCGAGTTTTTTTTACTGTCTCGTAAAAACTTCTTCCTTTACCTTAATTAACTTCACCACTGCCTTACTTGGCAAATGTTTTAATCCGTTTCCTGCCACTTGGAGATGTTTTAAATTGAGTTTAAACCGACTTCATTGACCTGCTTTGAGTGACTAGACAAAGGTTTATAGTCACGATTAAG
This sequence comes from Porites lobata, assembly GCA_942486035.1. Lineage (NCBI taxonomy): Eukaryota > Metazoa > Cnidaria > Anthozoa > Scleractinia > Poritidae > Porites > Porites lobata. The sequence continues at coordinate 107,242 of CALNXK010000453.1, read as the reverse complement.
AGACAGGAAAGTCTTATATGCTGGTTACTGTTACCACTGCTCTGTAAAAAATTGGTACTCGGCCAACAGAAATACAGTCATCTTATTTTTAAAAATACCACATTTTTCACACGCGCTCACCCACGCCATTATATACCATTAAATAATGTGAACCATTTCATTTATCCTTTTGTACAAACAATTTATGAAAGAGTGAGCAAACTCAAGTACGATAACACGATCTTTGAAATGAAATTTGGTCGCGCTTGACAAATTCCTCAGCCCCTCCCAAAACAAAAACGTTATCGAAATAGTCCATCTAAATTTAGTGGGATAGTATTAAAAGTACTTTGCAATATGAAACGCAGTGCTGATTTTGGCTTTTTGCACTCTTCGGTTTGTGTAAACATTAAACTTCAATTGCAAAAGTCTTTAAAAAAACACAAAATATAATACGATTCCGAAAAAACAATGAACAAAAAACATGAACAACCATTCAGTTATACCCAAATTTCTAATTTGTTGGCTTGCGGTGACCGAGAAGGGTAGAAACACCGAACAATTGCGATTACGTGGGTGTATGTGGGTCTAGCCAAGGAAATTCCTTTGGGCTTGTACTACTAGTAATGTTTCGGTTTGAATAGTTTCAATCACTGAAATATTACAGTAATTCCGTCAGGAAACACCGGCCAAACCTCGACAGATTCCCAAGTCAGGAAATAGAGCAGCTCAGTGCTATGTCACGTCTAGAGAGCTCTACTATAAAAGTAACCTTCCAATTTCCAGCAGTTGCAGATTAATAAACAGGGAGTTTTGCGCCCCACACCAAAATATTAATTCCGGTTGAATTATTGTTCAAGTACCATAATTAAATTACTAAAAACCATTATTATTCATTGATGGAGGTGAATAATATTTGATTTTATAATTAAAGTGGCAATCACATTAATCCAAACGTACCTTTTTAATTTAAGTAAATTTTTCTTCCACAATTTAATTCTAGCAGTGTACTTCACAGGAACAAATAATTTAAAAGACAAAACGAATACTCTTTTAGTCTCCCTTCACGCCCTCAGTCTTGAACTGAAAATGGCCGTTCATTCAAGGGAAAACTACAATTAGCTCTGTTCACCAGCAGCAGAAAATGTATGTATACTCTCCCTTCGTAGATACCGTTACCAAGCATTCATTCATGATCAGGCTTTAAAAAGCCGGACGCTGAAATATGAACCAAATGGACGCCACAACAAGTGTACTTCACTGAAAGGTCAAAAACGCTACTCAAGTTGGCATCGCAACATCGTGAGAAAATGTCCTGGAGATCAAGAAGGTTTAATTACACAAAAAGAAAATACCTGAAAATAAAAAAGCAGCCAAGTTGTTCAAAACGTATTATCCTAAGAAAGTAGTTTTAATTTAAATGGTCTCCCCAATATAGCTTTATAGGCTATTAGTTTAGTCTTTATTTGTTATATAAAACACAGCTGGCCTTATTTCGGTAGCTTGGGCTACATGACAAGGGTTAGTCTTGACAAAAAAAGCCGAAGAAGAACATCAATCACCACTCATGGCCGTGAGAAGCTTGCTATCAGTATGTGTGACGCGTAAGACCTGAACTCAGAAGAACGAACGGTGTGGGATACTCTGTAAGGACTATTTCAGCTTCTGGTTTCTATGGATACCATCCTTCTACACACAACTGATATATCATACAATCTGACACCTGTTGTTCGCAAAGCGCTCAAATGAGGATTTTTTTGTCGCGAATATTTCAATGCTGATATGAACACTTTCCGTAAATAGAGCAATGTAAATAAAAAATGCGACTCTCACCTCAAAATGACGGAATAGAAAAGTGACTTTTAACTGCTAAACAATTCCAGTCGCGTTTAAGGCGCAGTTAGAAGTTCACTTGACCCCATACTTGGGGCGTTCCACACCACAATCGCATTAGCAGATGAAGATAAAATGTAACTGAATAAGGGCAAATAGACGCGACGCGTGCAAAAAAATCCAAGCCAAACAAACTTAAGTTCTCAACAGCTGAGAGGATTCATTGTTACGAAAGAGGATAAAAATTGAGAAGACGCTTGGCTTGGCGTTCAGTTATCGCGATCAATCATCGAGCGGTGTAACTCCGGCGAAGCACTTGCAGACCGTACTAAGGAAAATATGGCAGCTAAAGCTTTCCTTTTTTTGCTCATTGCCGTAACCGTGACCATGCTTGGAAGTGATGCTATGTATCTCAAGCGAACATCCTATCCCAGTAAGTAACATGTTTTCGATCATCCAATAACAAAGGTTTGCATTTACCCTTCTGCAAAAACGAACTCAGATGCTTGAGTGTCCCTGAAATCAAACGTATTTCTAGACTGTTTCTTCCAAAGTTAGACCCATTTAATATGGTGAAAGATCGATAGCTATAGCATTTCGAGCAAAACAAGATTTGTGGGTTTTACAGATAGCCTGTTATTATATCATTAACTGATACTCAACTAATCCAAAAGAAACAGTAAATAGTGGTTAAATTCATGAGTTGCATTATTGTGTTCGAAATTTTTTGTCCAGAGTAAATAGTTCTGTTCTATAATGGGCTTTTAGTTTTTAACTCTATGCAGTGTATTTAAAAGTTAGACCCATAATTTCTTTTTACGAAAGGCGGTTGTCATGAATTGATTTGAGGTATACTGCAGACACAAGTCTACGTTTTCATGCGTTTTGACCCAAGAAGTGAGGAATTTTTCAAGCACTAAAATGAAATCCCAAATATCGAAGGCTTGTTTACTAAGTGAGGTACTTGTTATTTCATTAGCTTATCTCGATATCAATCATAAACTGCCGAATTCTCGAGAAAAAGCATGTCAACAGCTATGAGCTAACTCAATCTTGGTCGCCCAAGGATCATATTCATGAAAATTAACAAAGTATGCGGACGAACAAGCAGTATCACGCAAAATACACAGTACTACTGCTCAGTGATGCTCATTTGGAGGTCCCGTAGAAATTCTCCTCATCTGATAATGATCCACAATTAAAAGGTGATTTTAATAGCAATGTGAGCTTTTGGATACTTCGACCGTTCCATTTAAACGGTTGTTTGTTATAAGACTGTGAGCAGTCTCCCTTTTTCTTTAGATTTAGTGAGAGCAGTGCACGAGCGGGGGAGCTGCGAAGCCGCGAGAGAGACGCGCCAAAACGAGGGCTCGATGGACTACATAAAAAAGAGAAACTGCTCGTAGTCTAGTTTGTTATACCCTCAGAAACAAGTGTTTTGGAATTTGTTTTGGAAACAAGATATTTACAAAACAACCAGCATATCATCTTGAAAGGTCATACTGCGTGGCGAATTATCCCCCAATCTTAGCAAAACATAAAGAAATGGCACACACGTGCACATACAAAAGACAATAAAAAAAGAAAAAATAATAAAAACGTAACAATGGTCTTGAACTTTTTTTTGTGCAATCGTTCTTGGTTTTTAGATTTAAAACTACAATCTATATGGAGATGTCTATTGCGCTAAATTATGATGTAAGTCCATACGGCCTTAGTTATGAACTCTATTTATGCAATCAGCCAAGCCCATTAAAAGATTGTCAAGGCGTTTACAGGCAAGATCTGAAAAGCGTTTTAACACCTAATAAAAACAGCCCACCAAATTCCGAAGCTTCTAACGCGTACCCTTTGAATTTCTGAACACAATTTATTATTATTAGTTTTTTTTTGTCAAAGCCTCCCGCCTCCATCTTCCCACTTACAGAAAAATAGGCCAATTCGGAGTTGCCCCATACGTATGTGCATGTTTCAAAGCGGAGCTAAGTGCTATCAATGCTATGAAAACGAACATTTTTTTTTTCTTCTGCAATTAAAACTCATTTTCAGAAAAAACGTTTTTTGCACCTAGCCTCTTTTTCAAAGTGAGAGTTCTTGAAACTCGGAAATGGCCTTCATCTATTCGAAGGGTCGCAGCATCTAACATTTTTTAGCCTCTATAATTTGCTGGATACTGGTTTAGCCTGAACAACCACCTTTAATGGCGGGTGCGATCAGTTTGCAGCGCCAACCGGAAGCACAAGAGCGCTTACCATTTGTACGAAAAACCGGTAATTCCGGGAAAAACTCAAATGGAACAGTTCATCCCAGTGGAATGTTTTCGGGAAAAAAGTGGTTATACCTTCGGATGTATTACTTTTTTTTCGCCCGCTTTTACTGTAACGACCGAAATTTCTGTACCATTTGTTTTGGATTACAAGAGCCAGGCTTTCTCTGGAGAGAAAGCGAAAGATTTTCTGTTATTTTGTAAATGATACAACTCAATGCCATTTCTGTTTTCGGTGCGACAAAAAAAAATGCCAGTACCATCTGACGGACAATTTTCACCGAAATTTCGGTACAAATGGTAAGCGCTCCTAGTCTGCTACACAGCCGTTTTTAGTGTCGTCACGCAACGCTCCTCCCCACTAAAAGGAGAGTTGCGTGACGACACTAAAAACGGCTGCGTAGCAGACTAAAGCGCTCCAAGACCATCGCTTTATTCTCGCTGGGCTCAAAACCGCTCCGGCCCCCCTCCCTCCACCCCACCCCTCTTACCACACACGCTCATAATAAAGTCCATTGATAAAGTCTATTGTGCAGCGTAGATAGTGTTAAAATTAACTTATTGTTTTGTATGAGCGTTTTGTCCCTGATAATATAAGCTCAATAGTTAAACTGTACGCTTCCTTCAACAGAACCTTTGCCAGGGGAACGTCTTGAGCAGTTTATGCTTCGCGCTCGAGGTAAAGTTTACCATGCAATTTACTGTCAAACAAGAGGTCACCCCATGTAGGGGAGTCCGGATTCCGGAATCCAGGAAATGTTTGCTTGTGGAATCGTGGATCCTGGGCTTTGGAATCCGGACTACAGCTCAAGGAAGCCGCGGAATCCCACTCACGATTGAGATCCGGAATCCAAATTTAAATGAAAAAGTGCGAAATCCATTACCTGGAATCCGGAATCCACTGCGTCGAATCCAGAATCCAAGACTGTCTTGGATTCCCTTACATGGGGCGAAAGAGGTCATAACGGGGTAAATAATTAATCAGGCACAAGGTACATTTTTGAGCATTTGCGAATTTTATTTTCTCAAGTAGTTAAATGTAGGCTGGGACCAAAGTCTTCGCATAAAAAAAAATGCCCTTTGGCGATAACAAAGGCAAAACAGATCAAATTGAAATGGAATTTGGCACACATTTATCACGTGACCGTGACCTTTTTTCTGGTACTCGCGCACTCTTGATTTAAAACATATCAGTAAGCCTTGACGTTTGGAATGATTATAATCTGTGCTCTAAAAGTCTCCAAAGCAGTTGTCTCGTCACTTATTGCTCTTAAACATAATTTTCAAATCCTTTTTACTACCTTTTTTCAGAGAGCCTGCCTCGCTTATCCTATGCAGAAGATGAGAAACGTAAGTAATAAAATCACCAGTCTCAAGTTTGAGGCTTTAGTGTAGAGGAGATACGATTTCCAATGCTTTCCCCCAAAAGGATCAAATTTAGACCTTATTTACACTAATGCGTTTTCAAACGTATGCGTTTTCGTTGTCATCGAAAACGCATCTATCAATTCGCGTCCACACTACTATTTTGATGCGTTTTCGACTGTCCACACTAAAACGTTCGAAAACGACATTCTCGTCCCCAGAGCCTGCGTTACCCTTATCCAGCGTAACTGGTTAGTGATCCTTGGTACTGACCAAAAGGATAGAAGCATCTGAGAACCAGATTACGAAAACGATAGAATTACATTGTGACGCAAGTTGGACTCTATGCGCATGCTATAAACACACGCGCCTGCGATATTTTCGGTCTTCGTTTTCATTTTGATGCGTTTTCGACCTTCCACACTAATACAATATGTACGCATTTTCATTTCAATTCACTTTCAAGAGCGTTTAGTGTGGACGGAAGGTGTAAACGCATCGAAATGTATGCGTTTTCAAACAAAAACGGATTAGTTTGTACGGGGTCTTAGTCATCCGTTTTGTTAGAAAATTGCCCGACGTGGTATTTTGCTCATCATGCGGTAATTAAATTCTTTTACAGGGAACAACTTACGTTTACCTTTTGAAAACGACAAGAGATCAGGTAAGTAGAACACTCTAACAACAGTATTTCAGTTTGTATGCCAAATTTCAACAGAAACTTGCTTAAAATTCTGTCTTTAGGGAAGTTTTTTGAATGGTGGTAATGGGAATTTGAATTCTGGCCATAAATAGCTGTCCACTCATTTGCGCAAGTTCGGGTTGGAATATTTTACAAATGCGGAACCCTAAATGCTTGCAAGCTAACAGCTGTTCATCTAGTGTCACCGCCCGGGTGATGTTTGTGAGGGGTAACAACCATACGGTCATGTGATACGACAGTTGTCAATTAGCAATAACATGGATCAAGATTAACGCATTTCTGGGCTCTGTACGCGGGTAATATATTTTTCCAAAGTTTTGTTACTAGCGACTTAGTTTATGCTCAAACTTAGGATGTATTGATCCTGAAAAAACCCTATGTATCAAGCCATCTTTACGTAGTAATCGGCTCCTTGCGTGTACGTCCGAGAGTTAAGTGGACCGTTAATTTTCTGATCGTAATTTCCATTATTTTGGCCCAAAATTCTCGGTACACTCCGGACATTCTTGACACCACAGGATGGAGAAGCTTTTTTTCGGTATCAGAGTGTAGATCCGCCAGTATCACCGAAAATGTGAAGAACCAAAAAAATGGATTTGCATAAATTTGCTGTTTCCAAAAAAAGTGAGGAGGAAATCTGGGGCAAAGATGGCTGGCAAATGCCACATTTGCATTTCTCCTTACTCCTCAGTTTTTCACAATTTTCAACACGTTTGGTCAGATTTCTTGGCTGAAGTCTCTACGATTAGGGAAAGTAGTACAAATAATGTTTGCATCCCGGATTATTCGTTAATTTACAGTGCTGGATCCAGACCTTTAGAGAAGAGGGGGGTGGGGGGAAGCCGGTCTGCAAAAAAAACTTTTTCATCCCTTCGGGCTTCACTTTGGTCTAAAAATAAGGGGGTGGGGGAACCGGGCCCCTCCCCTGGATCTGTCACTGATTTAAATTAGTTCCCGTTGTCTCAACAAGTTTTAATTCTTTGAGTGTGTCGCCTTATTAAAATTTCCTTCATTTTGAAGTGTTGCCCTCTTTTTAGCTCGTTAATTTCCTTTATTTGTAAGTAGTTTTCCCTTCAATTCGCGTTTATTTAAGTCACGTTAAAAAAATGAAGGAACAGAAAAGTGACTTTCAACTGCTAAACAATTCCAGTCGCGTTTAAGGCGCACTTGGAAGTTCACTTGACCCCATACTTGGGGCGTTCCACACCACAATCGCATTAGCAGATGAAGATAAAATGTAACTGAATAAGGGCAAATAGACGCGACGCGTGCAAAAAAATCCAAGCCAAACAAACCTAAGTTCTCAACAGCTGAGAGGATTCATTGTTACGAAAGAGGATAAAAATTGAGAAGACGCTTGGCTTGGCGTTCAGTTATCGCGATCAATCATCGAGCGGTGTAACTCCGGCGAAGCACTTGCAGACCGTACTAAGGAAAATATGGCAGCTAAAGCTTTCCTTTTTTTGCTCATTGCCGTAACCGTGACCATGCTTGGAAGTGATGCTATGTATCTCAAGCGAACATCCTATCCCAGTAAGTAACATGTTTTCTCATCCAATAACAAAGATTTGCATTTACCCTTCTTCAAAAATGAACACAGATGCTTGAGTGTCCCTAAAATCAAACGTATTTCTAGACTGTTTCTGCCACAGTTAGACCCATTTAATATGGTGAAAGATCGATAGCATTTCGAGCAAAACAAGATGTGTGGGTTTTACAGATAGCCTGTTATTATATCATTAACTAATACTCAACTAATCCTAAAGAAACAGTAAACAGTGGTTAAATTCATGAGTTGCATTATTGTGTTCGAAATTTTTTGTCCAGAGTAAATAGTTCTGTTCTATAATGGGCTTTTAGTTTTTAACTCTATGGAGTGTATTTAAAAGTTAGTCCCATAATTTCTTTTTACGAAAGGCGGTTATCATGAATTGATTTGAGGTATACTGCAAACAGAAGACTACGTTTTCATGCGTTTTGACCCAAGAAGTGAGGAATTTTTCAAGCACTAAAATGAAATCCCAAATATCGCTGGCTTGTTTACTAAGTGAGGTACTTGTTATTTCATTAGCTTATCTCGATATCAATCATAAACTGCCGAATTCTCGTGAAAAAGCGTGTCAACAGTTATGAGCTAACTCAATCTTGGTCGCCCAAGGAACATATTCATGAAAATTAACAAAGTATTCGGAGAACAAACAGTATCACGCAAAATACACAGTATTACTGCTCAGTGATGCTCATTTGGAGGTCATCATAGTTTTGGTCCAATAGAAATTCTCCTTATCTGATAATGATCCATAATTAAAAAGTGATTTTAATAGCAATGTGAGCTTTTGGATACTTCAACCGTTCCATTTAAACGGTTGTTTTGTTGTCAGTCTCCCTTTTTCTTTAGATTTAGTGAGAGCAGTCCACGCGCGCGGGAGCGGCGAAGCCGCGGGAGAGACGCGCCCAAACGAGGGCTCGATGGACTACACAAAAAAGTGAAACTGCTCGTAGTCTAGTTTGTTATACCCTCAGAAACAAGTGTTTTGAAATTTGTTTTGGAAACAAGATATTTAAAAAACAAGCAGCATATCATCTTGAAAGGTCATACTCTGTGGCGAATTATCCCATGATCTTAGCAAAACATAAAGAAATAGCACACACATGCACATACAAAAGACAATAAAAAAAGAAAAAATAATAAAAACGTAAGAATGGTCTTGAACTTTTTTTTGTGCAATCGTTCTTGGTTTTTAGATTTAACACTACAATCTAAGGAGATGTCTATTGCGCTAAATTATGATGTAAGGCGATACGGCCTTAGTTATGAATTCTATTTATGCAAAAGATTGTCAAGGCGTTGACAGGCAAGATCTGAAAAGCGTTTTAATACCTAATTAAAACAGCCCACCAAATTCCGAAGCTTCTAACGCGTACCTTTTGAATTTCTGAACGCAATTAATTATTATTAGTTTTTTTTTTTGTCAAAGCCTCCTGCCTCCATCTTCCTACTCACAGAAAAATAGGCCAATTCGGAGTTGCCCCATACGTATGTGCATGTTTCAAAGCGAAGCTAAGTGCTATCAATGATATGAAAACGAACATGTTTTTTTTCTTCTGCAATTAAAACTCATTTTCAGAAAAAAGGTTTTGCACCTAGCCTCTTTTTCAAAGTGAGAGTTCTGGAAACTCGGAATGGCCTACATGTGTTCGAAGGGTCGCAGGATCTAACACCTTTAAGCCACTATAATTTGCTGGATACTGGTTTAACTTGAACAACCACCTTTAATGGCGGGTGCGATCAGTTTGCAGCCCCAGCCGGAAGCACAAGAGCGCTTACCATTTGTACGAAAATCCGGTAATTCCGGGAAAAATTTAAATGGAACAGTTCATCCCAGTGGAATGTTTTCGGGAAAAAAGTGGTTATGCCTTCGGATGTATTACTTTTTTTCGCCCGCTTTTACTGTAACGACCGAAATTTTCTGTACGATTTGTTTTGGATTACAAGAGCCAGGTTTTCTCTGGAGAGAAAGCGAAAGATTTACTGTTATTTTGTAAATGATACAACTCAATGCCATTTCTGTTTTCGGTGCGACAAAAACAATGCAATGGTAAGCGCTACTAGTCTGCTACACAGCCGTTTTTAGTGTCGTCACGCAACGCTCCTCCCCACTAAAAGGAGCGTTGCGTGACGACACTAAAAACGGCTGTGTAGCAGACTAAAGCGCTCCAAGACTATCGTTTTATTCTCGCTGGGCTCAAAACCGCTTCGGCCCCCCTCCCTCCACCCTACCCTCTTACCACACACGCTCATAATAAAGTCCATTGATAAAGTCTATTGTGCAGCGTAGATAGTGTTGCAATTAACTTATTGTTTTGTATGAGCGTTTTGCCTCTAATAATATAAGCTCAATAGTTAAACTGTACGCTTCCTTCAACAGAACCTTTGCCAGGGGAACGTCTTGAGCAGTTTATGCTTCGCCCTCGAGGTAAAGTTCACCATGCAATTTGCTGTCAAACAAGAGGTCGCCCCATGTAAGGGAGTCCAGATTCTGGAATCTAGGAGATTTTTGCTGGTGAAATCCAGGATCCTGGGCTTTGTAATCCGGACTACAGTTCAAGGAATCCGCGGAATCCCACTCACGATTGAGATCCGGAATCCAAATTTAAATGAAAAAGTGCGGAATCCATTACATGGAATCCGGAATCCACTGCTTCGAATCCAGAATCCAAGACTGTCTTGGATTCCCTTATATGGGGCGAAAGAGGTCATAACGGGGCAAATAATTAATCAGGCACAAGGTAGCATTTGCGAATTTTATTTTCTCAAGTAGTTAAATGTAGGCTGAGACCAAAGTCTTCGCATAAAAAAAAATGCTCTTTGGCGATAACAAAAGCAAAACAGATCAAATTGAAATGGAATTTGGCACACATTTATCACGTGACCGTGACCTTTTTTCTGGTACACGCGCACTCTTGATTTAAAACATATCAGTAAGCCTTGACGTTTGGAATGATTATAATCTGTGCTCTAAAGTCTCCAAAGCAGTTGTCTCGTCACTTATTGCTCTTAAACATAATTTTCAAATCCTTTTTACTACCTTTTTTCAGAGAGCCTGCCTCGCTTATCCTATGCAGAAGATGAGAAACGTAAGTAATAAAATCACCAGTCTCAAGTTTGAGGCTTTAGTGTAGAGGAGATATGATTTCCAATGCTTTCCCCCGTCGTTGTCATCGAAAACGCATCTATCGATTCGCGTCCACACTACTAATAACCTCTAATAATATAAGCTCAATAGTTAAACTGTACGCTTCCTTCAACAGAACCTTTGCCAGGGGAACGTCTTGAGCAGTTTATGCTTCGCTCTCGAGGTAAAGTTCACCATGCAATTTGCTGTCAAACAAGAGGTCGCCCCATGTAAGGGAGTCCAGATTCTGGAATCTAGGAGATTTTTGCTGGTGAAATGCCGGATCCTGGGCTTTGTAATCCGGACTACAGTTCAAGGAATCCGCGGAATCCCACTCACGATTGAGATCCGGAATCCAAATTTAAATGAAAAAGTGCGGAATCCATTACATGGAATCCGGAATCCACTGCTTCGAATCCAGAATTCAAGACTGTCTTGGATTCCCTTATATGGGGCGAAAGAGGTCATAACGGGGCAAATAATTAATCAGGCACAAGGTAGCATTTGCGAATTTTATTTTCTCAAGTAGTTAAATGTAGGCTGAGACCAAAGTCTTCGCATAAAAAAAAATGCTCTTTGGCGATAACAAAAGCAAAACAGATCAAATTGAAATGGAATTTGGCACACATTTATCACGTGACCGTGACCTTTTTTCTGGTACACGCGCACTCTTGATTTAAAACATATCAGTAAGCCTTGACGTTTGGAATGATTATAATCTGTGCTCTAAAGTCTCCAAAGCAGTTGTCTCGTCACTTATTGCTCTTAAACATAATTTTCAAATCCTTTTTACTACCTTTTTTCAGAGAGCCTGCCTCGCTTATCCTATGCAGAAGATGAGAAACGTAAGTAATAAAATCACCAGTCTCAAGTTTGAGGCTTTAGTGTAGAGGAGATATGATTTCCAATGCTTTCCCCCGTCGTTGTCATCGAAAACGCATCTATCGATTCGCGTCCACACTACTAATAACCTCTAATAATATAAGCTCAATAGTTAAACTGTACGCTTCCTTCAACAGAACCTTTGCCAGGGGAACGTCTTGAGCAGTTTATGCTTCGCTCTCGAGGTAAAGTTCACCATGCAATTTGCTGTCAAACAAGAGGTCGCCCCATGTAAGGGAGTCCAGATTCTGGAATCTAGGAGATTTTTGCTGGTGAAATCCCGGATCCTGGGCTTTGTAATCCGGACTACAGTTCAAGGAATCCGCGGAATCCCACTCACGATTGAGATCCGGAATCCAAATTTAAATGAAAAAGTGCGGAATCCATTACATGGAATCCGGAATCCACTGCTTCGAATCCAGAATTCAAGACTGTCTTGGATTCCCTTATATGGGGCGAAAGAGGTCATAACGGGGCAAATAATTAATCAGGCACAAGGTAGCATTTGCGAATTTTATTTTCTCAAGTAGTTAAATGT
>CALNXK010000453.1:0-85000 GCA_942486035.1 Porites lobata | reverse complement strand
ACACATTTTGATGTATTGCAAAGCATCCCCAACGGCTTTTCCTGCTTTACGTTGTTTCCAATTCAGGAAAAAGGTATTGGGATTGTAAGCTACCTAGTATCGAAGCTCAGATAGAACTGTCCAGTACCTTTGTTTATGACCAGAAAATGAGCACGAGCGGCAGCTCTGCGAGGAATTCGCACCTCAGCCAGGGGGGATGAGTGACAATGATGCCCATGTCTGTGAACCGATCTGTATAAACATGTATTGCAGAGCAAAACATAATAATCAAGAAAAAAATACCCATTCATTGAAGGAAGGAGTGACAAAAATTTCAGAGTTGTAAATTTATTCACGGGCAGTATTTTTGCGATAATTTTATTTTGCACTGTGATGTTATTTGGTTCACAAGCATGGTCATCATTGTCGTTCGTCCCCCCTGGGTGAGGTGCGAATTCCACGCAGAACTGCCGCTCGTGCTCATTTTGCTAGTCATAAACAAAGGTGCTGGACAGTTCTTTCTGAGCTCTGATACGAGGTAGCGTCCAATCTCAATACTTTTTTTCCTGAGTTGGAAGCAACGAACGGCAGTAAAAGTCGTTGAAAATGCATGGCAATACATCAAAATGTATGCAGCAGGAGTTTGAGCCAAAACTGCCAAGGGATATTTTAAAACTGTCGACGAACAAGTCATTCTACTTCAGAGCAAGGTTTGGAGTAATTTATAGTTCTTCTAAAACTAAAAAGTACCTTTCAAAGAATAGCACGATAGGCAATCGGCTTTTGTTTTAAGAATTAGCAAGAGTTGAATTTACTTGTCCCGAAAATTCAAACTGGTGGCTCCTCCTACCTGATAGTAATTTATTTTTGAAATTCCAAAACAATTTCACAGCTGAATTTTGACCGACTTTTAGTTACGGACTTCTGCTCCAACGATTTTTCTGAAATTCCTCTGGCATACTTATTATATCAATTAAAGCCGATACCAGAAATTTCAGTAAAAAATATCAGCAAAATTTTTTACTAGACGCGATTTTCTTTGAACAGTAGGGTCCTTTTAAGCACTAATTTCTCAAGAAATATTTACCGTCAGTGAAATCGAAATATTTTGTGTTATTGCCGAATGATATCTGTTGTTCTTTGCCAAGTTTCGCAGCCATCGCGCTCAAAACCAAAAATTTATGACGGAAAATTTGTCACAGTTAAATGCTCTTGTATTAATTACGGAGCCACCTTAATGAGTGTTTGGAAATCGGATGAAATACTGCTCAGTATTTGCATCCTTAATTTCTCCTTCAAAAATGATTTTGTTTGAGAAGAAATATCAAACATTCGACACAGTGTTTCATCACCAGATGAAACACCTCGAAGTTCGTCAAAAATACTCCGCTGCGCGTCGTATTTTCAACTCTCTTCTCGGTGTTTCATCTGGTGATGAAACACTGCGTCTGATGTTTGATATATTACATGAAACACTGTGTCAAATGCTTGATATCACTTCTCGAACAAAATGATTTAAAAATGAGCATTTTTTCATCTGATTTCCAACCGCTCATTAAACATTAATTTCCTTTGTATTTTCTTAAATAATAGTTAATGAGTTTGAGAAAGAAAAGTTACCCCTTGCGAATAATTTTTATTGAGAAACGGTACCCCTTTCACATACCTAAAATGACAGATTTTCCTACTCTTTCATATAATTCAACTGGTGAAATCCCTCGTCTTTCATACACCTTAACCCCTTCACTACCAGAGTGTTTGATGGAGGTTTGTAAGGCGAGTCTAACTTTTGAGTCTGCAGACGAAATCCTATGATGTGACCATTCAAATAAAAGCTCTCTGCCTGTACTTTCACATGATGCTATTTGTTTGTCAACATTTTAGAAAATGAAATTTGGATATTTGGTCAAAATTGGCCTTTGGCCATATTTGGCAGTGAAAGGGTTAAACCTGAAAAAGCTACCCCTTTCGGGTGGATTCTTTCCGTCAGTATAGGCCTTTATAGGAAGTAACCCCCGGCGTAAATATATCTGCATCGATCTGCTAATGCGACTTGTGGCTTGCATTACTTACGGGGTCAAATGAACTTCCAACTATGTTAAACGAATAGAATTGCTTAGCGGTTCAAAGACACTTCTGCTCCATTTCATTTCAAGGTAAGATTCGCAATTTGCAGTGCATTGCTCTGTTTACAGAATACAGAACTTGTCCGGGTTTGCAGTAAAATATTTAGGACCAAAATCCTCATTTTTTTGCGCTTTCGAACAGCAGATTTCAGATTGTGTGATATATCAGTGGTGTACAGAAGGATGGTATCCATGGAAACCAGAAACTGAAGATGACAGGATCCTGCTACACAGGGCGGTGGCGATGGATTGTTTTTTTGGGGGGACTGTGCAACAATGGTCAAAGGGGGGGGTGTAAAACCAGAGCGGGGACACCATGTAAATTATAGCCTTAAGGGGGGCGCTAGGATCGTATCTCAAGAAGCGTGTGTCCCTTTATAAGAAAAAAGCAACTAACGGGGGAGGTGTCCCCCCGTCTATAGGAACTGCCATAAAGTTTTGAGACCTTTTTAGCCCAAGTCAGATCGGTTTGATCTTCAGGACCATGAACCTCAGCACAAGTGATGATTGTGCGACAAGTACAATTTAATACGAGGACGCCTTCTCCACAAAATGGAGATTATTAGCCTGCGAGCAGGAACACTTCCCCCTGATCTGTCTTTTTGTCAAGACGTTAGCTTTAGTGATCAGGCCCCGGTATTTCAAGCTTTGGATAACGCTATCCACCGGATAAATCTCTGGATGGCAGCGGCTAAGTATTTGGGAAACTAATTGCGTTATCCAGTGGATACAGATTTATCCGGCAGGTAGCGTTATTCGGTGAGAAGCATTAAACGGATTTTCCTGTCCAATAACTACATTTTGTCTAGTCACATAAAGTAGGTCAATGAAGTCAATGAAGTCGATAACTCAGTTTAAAACATCTCAAGGTAAGGGAGAACTTATTTATAACAAAAATTGGCCGTTAATAAGCCTTCATAGCACTGAAAAGGCTTTTCCCCCACCCCCCTCCCCCCACCAACACACACGGACACACACATAGATACACAGAAAGAAAAGAAAACTCTATGATGAGGTCTGAGGCCTACATTTGTTTCAAAGGAACTTAATTTCATGACAAGAAATAAATGTCCAGTTCTACAGTTTTTCATAATTATATTATTTTACTCTAAGTTATTCCACTGTCACTTGGTCAAGGTAATCCAGTATAAGTTGACTCCTGAAAAAAAGAACGGTAATCAAAGATTATTGCCAAGAATTGTGGGTAACACTACAGCCTCATTGATTTGCTCAAATGCAATTATTATTATTATTATTATCATTATCGTTATCATAACTTGATTGTCGAAATCAAACGGTTGTTGCTTATTTGACGTCACTTCAAGATATTTACTTACAAGTTACATAGATAATATAGCATGTACTGATTTAAGGGAAACAAAGGTCAATTTTGACTAGATTTAGAAATTAAATCTTCAAAAAACGAATCAAAAGAGCCCTTCGTCTGATATATTTTGCTTATAGACGCGATCATGCAATTCCTTTCTTTGTTGATGAGCATATTCTGCCTCTGTCGTTTCTATACGAGTATGTTTCCAACCTGTAATGCATGATATCAACAATAATAACGCTCCTCTAAATATCTTGAAATTATTTCAAAAAACCTCCAGCATACATTCATACAAAACGCGATCATCCATCTCCGAGAATTTTTACGTACAAAGCACTAGGTTAGAAATACATATACGCATTCTTTTTCAAGATTTGGCGTAAAACTGTGGAATGAGATTTCGTGAGCTTGCGAAATCTACCCGAGAGGGAATTTAAAAGAGAAATTCGCCGACTTCTTTTAGATATTTCAGTAAAAGAAAATGACTAAATTAAGAAACACCTATTATCATACAAAAAGTTGGTCTGGCTAAATAATTACGATTTTTCTCAAAAGTTTAAATTGATTTTTCTCTTCAGCCTCAAACGTTATCGTTTCCTTGACTTTGTCTTTATGTAATGATACTAATTTAAATTTATTTATGCAATAATATTTATTTCAAAATTTAAACCCTAACCCTCAGGCCCCAGTTGTTCGGAAGGTGGATAGCGCTATTCAGTGGTTAAATCACTATCCAGTGGATAGCGCAATTGGTTTCCTTAATACTTATCCGTTGGATAGCGATTTATCCAGTGGATAGCGCTATCCAGCTTTTGAACAACTGGGGCCAGTTGTTTAGCCTTCGAAAACATCCGTTTCTCCTCGCTCTTCGCCGATGGGGACGTTTCGCGCGGAGGAACGTCTGCGACTCAGCGGCAGAAATTCCATACTGATGACGCAATCCAGTGTTTACATAATAAGTGGTTCCAAATACAAATTTGTCCAATTTTACGTGTCTTCTGGTCGATTTTGGTAAAGTGTTGTGTTCATCGCCCAACAAGCTACAGCAAAACTCAAATGCTTCTTCTTGAGAAGACTATATTCCACAAATATTGACTGTTTTGTTATAGAGATTCTTCGCGTTTACATTTGACCTTTGTGGCCTTTTGTCTCTTGTCTGTCATTCGTAAACAATAGCTAGAACAATGTAGTTACTCCGTCGACCAATCAGCGCTTCTGACCGGATTCCGGACAGATTTTACGTCATCAGTATGGAATTTCTGTCGCTGAGTCGCAGACGTTCCTCCTCGCGAAACGTCCCCATCGGCGAAGAGCGAGGAGAAATGGATGTTTTCGCAGGCTATCAATTGTTCTTCTGTCCCGCCTAGATTAGCTTTTGCTACCTGCGGGACAGTGAAATTAATTAAGTTAATTCTTTCAACAAAGTTATGTTGTTGTTGTTACATATTGCCATAGGGTTTAGAGAGCCAAGAGTTAACCGCAGAATTATTGTTTTTCTCTCTTGTCAAAGTACGGGAGAACCCAGGAAACTCAAACTCTGAAGTGAAACGTAAAACAGTGAAATTTTGATCAAGAGAAAGCAAATTTGGTTCTAGTTAGCAACGCATTCGAGTTTATCCGAGTTCGAGTTATCGAGGTTCTACTGTATAAATATAAGTCATTGATATATTGAGAGCTCTGGTTTTAGTACGAAATAGACATTGAGAGTGTAACGTTATCATTGAATGGGCTTTGAGAGAGAAAAACGCATTTAGTGGAATTGAAAGTCCTCGCTTGATCGTAGACTAGTGCCGGGAAATATTCCCGAACAGCCACAAAGCATGTAAGGAGACATCTGAAAAATTTCAAACTACGCTCCTGTGAAAAGGGTGTATGGGATCGTTTTATTGACAATACTAACCGTCAGTGTTTATTATTGGTTCATCCTCTTGAGTTAGCCTAACAATTACCACAGGTTGCCTTGCATGCAAACTGAGTGAATTCGACGAAATTTGCCTGCGAAACGAAGATATTGCTGTCCAGACTACAGTAAACTTTCTTATCAGCATCGTCCTGGATGAATGTTTTACAAAATGTAGTGCCCTTCTCGTCGACACATCCCTCTAAGGCGAAAAAAAAAAATTAGAAAAGCTTAAATGAATAAGGGGCACCCAATGGATCTGTTCCTCAGAATATCTGTTCTTCAGGCAAATTTTTACTGGCTTAAATACTTTCATACTAAAAGAAACAAAAATTGTAGCCGGACAACAGGAACCAATTTGAACTAACGAATAATTCGAAATGCAAACATTATTTATGCTACTTTCCCTAAACGTAGAGAGTTCAGCGAAGAAATCTGACGGTGTTGAAAATTGTCAAAACTGAGGAGTAAGGAGAATGCAAATGTGGCATTTGCCAGCCAGATTTACGCGTCAATTTTTACTTTTTTTGCAAGGAGTAAATTAATGCAAATCCATTTTTTCCTCCAGTCCAGTGCTTTAAGGGTTCCTCACAGTTTCCATACCGAAAAAAAAAACTTCTCCTCCCTGTGTGTAAAGAATGTCCGGAGTGTACCGAGAGTTTGGAGCCAAAATACAAGTAATGGAAATTAAGATTAGAAAATTAACGCTGGACTTAATTCATGGTGGAAAAAAAAAACACAGAAGCAAGAGTCGATTACTACGAACGTCTCCTTACTGTAGCAAAACGCAAATTTAAGGTGGCTCGATAGGGTTTTTTCAGGATCAACACCTCCCAAGTTAGAGCATGAACTAAGTCGCTAGTAACAAAGATTTGGAAAAATTACCCAGGGGTAAGAGCCTAGAAATGCGTTAATCTTGATCCATGTTATTGCCAATTGACAACTGAGGTGACATATCACCCCTCCCAAACATCACCCAGGTGGTGACACTAGTATAGATGGACAGCTGTTAGCCTGCAGGCATGCTCGCTTGTAAAATATTCCAGCCCGAAATTGCGCAAATGAGTAGACAGCTGTTTATGGCTAGAAATCAAATTTCCATTATCACCATTCAAAAAACTTGCCTAAAGACAGAACCGTTGAAATTTGGCATACAAACTTAAATACTGTTGTTAGAGTGTTCTACTTACCTGATCTCTTGTCGTTAAAAAAAGGAAAACGAAGCTTGTTCCCTGTAAAAGAATTTGATTGCCGCATGATGAGCAAAATAGCACGCCGGGCAATTTTCTTTCAAAACGGATGACTAAGGCCCCGTCCAAACTAATGCGTTTTCGTTTGAAAACTGAACACACTTCGATGCGTTTACGCCTTCCGTCCACACTAATACGCTGAGCGTTTTCATCGAAAACGCATCGATTTGAAAACGCTCTTGAAAGTGGATCAAAACGAAAACGCATACGCATCGTATTAGAGTGGAAGGTCGAAAACGCGTCAAAATGAAAACGAAGACCGAAAATATCGCAGGCGCGTGTGTTTATAGCACGCGCATAGAGTCCAACTTACGTCACAATATAATTCTATCGTTTTCCCAATCTCGTTCTCAATTGCTTCTATCCTTTTGGTCAGCACCAAGGATCACTAACCATTTCCGCTGGATAAGTGTAACTCAGGCTCTGGGGACGGGATTGTCGTTTTCGAACGTTTTTGTGTGGACAGTCGAAAACGCATCAGAACCGACTAGTGTGCACGCGAATCGATCGATGCGTTTTCGTTGACAACGAAAACGCATACTTTCGAAACGCATTAGTGTAGACAGGACCGAAATTTGATCCTTTAGGGCAAAACAATATAAAAGAATCAAACGTACTTGAGACAAGTGTTTTACTTACATTTCTCATCTTCTGCATAAGGTAAGCGAGGCAGGCTCTCTGTAAAAAAGTAGCAAAAAGGACTAAGTGACGAGGTAAAAACTAGCTGCTTTGGAGACTTTTTGGATAGAGCAATTATAATATTCCAAACGTAAAGGCTTACTGATATATTTTAAATCAAGGGTGCGCGTGTACCAAAAAAATGGTCTCGGTCACGTGATAAATAAGTGCCAAATTCCATTTCAATTTGATCTGTTTTGCCTTTGCTATCGCCAAAGAGCTTCTTTTTTATACGAAGACTTTGGTCCCGGCCTACATTTAACTACTTGAGAAATTAAAATTCGCAAATGCTGAAAATGTCCCTTTTGTGCCTGATTAGTTATTTACGGTCCACGGTATGACCTCTTTTGCTCCATATAACGGAATCCAAGACAGTCTTGGATTCTGGATTCCACGCCGTGGATTCCGGATTCAGGGTACTGGATTCCGGACTTTTTCAGTCATACTTGGATTCCCGGATCTCAATCGTTAGTAGGATTCCGCTGTATTCCGGATTCCAAAGCCCAAGATTCCGGATTCCTCACATGGGGCGACCTCTTGTTTGACAACAAATTGCATGGGGAACTTTACCTCGAGTGCGAAGCAGAAACTGCTCAAGACGTTCCCCTGGCAAAGGTTCTGTTGAAGGAAGCGTACAGTTTAACTATTGAGCTTATCAGGGACAAAACGCTCCAACAAAACAATAAATTCAACCTTATCTAGGCTGAACAATAGACCTTAGACCCTACTATTACTGTGTCTTAAGAGATCTTTGGGTTCACAAATAAAAATAAGTTACCAGACAGCACGAACGAAACTAGCGTTCTCCTGTGCTTCGCACAGGCGCTGCAGACTAGTTGTTCAGGCTAACGCTATCCACCAATTTAAAGACGCTAAAAAGATATTAGTGTCGTTAGCCTTTTTTGTTTGGCTGCTTTTAATCTACCATTTCCGTTAAGGATGTGCGACCCTTCAATGTTTTCTTTTGTAGGAAGATGGAGGCGAAGGGCTTAGAGAAAAAGAAATTGCGTTCAGAAATTTTAAATTACGCCTTGGAAGCTTCTGAATTTGGTAGGCTGTTTAAATTACGTTTTAGAGGAGTTTCAAATCAAGCACGTAGGATAAAAACCATGAAATCTTTTAATGGGCTTACCAAATGGATAAATTGAGTTGATAACTAAAACCGTATAGTTGATCTCTTCATAATCACTTTAAAGACGAACTAAAACATCTCCATTATTTGAACCCTAGTATTTTTCTTAAGGTCTCGGTAAATGAAAATTTTAGTACATTGCTCGATTTTGTTTTTTTTGGATTTTTGGCATGAGTGGGTCCTAAATTTTATTTTGACAGAAAAAGAAAACCAGAAAGTGCTTTTTAACCCTTCTAAAATGAGCCTTTTCTGAGCTAACCAGCCAAGCGTGGACCCCGCGCTAAATCTTTAGAGCTGATTTTCTCTCACTCTATTTTAGACGCAAAAATCAAAATTCTCCGACCTCCAGTCGGGACAGGTTTTAAGCTATCGCTTTGAAACTTTCAGATATGATGGATAATGATATAGACTCAAAAAGGGTGTGAGGAATTTTCCGATTTCCCTTCGTAACTCATTTTATGTCAGTTTCTTTGCGTAAATCGCACTCGAGATTCGACTTTTTAGTTTGAAATGCAATAATTCCGCTGATACGAGACATATGCAGATTTCCTCACACCCTTTTTTAGGTCTTTTATATGTCAATCAGACGCATTAAAAAGGAAGTGAATATTTAACAACGCGAAAGGGCTGGAGATTCAGCAGTAACCTCGATACCTCTGAGTTCGAGAGCAAAAAACTTAAGCGCCTTTTTGAAATTCGATGAAATAAAATCTTTTATAAGGTAATTTAGTCTTTTAGCTTTAACTTGATATATAACTTGCCTTTTTAGCGAAAATACTCGCGCGACTAGAATTTTTTTCTGTGGGCTCCTCGTTTTCCTTTACCGAGACCTTAAAGCTGGTTGCTCAAAAAAACGTCAGGACTATATTTTTCTTTTTTTTCCCTCTTTTTTTAGGTTTAGGTGTTTTCTTTTTCTCTTTTTCTTTGGGAGAGGTGGTAGGGGTGGCAGTGTCAGATGTTTTGCCCGACATCCAACATTCGATGTTATCTGCAAAATTTGATGAATTCACCACGCAATGGCATTCATGACCTTTGTTTAAGACGATGTGCCATTAGTTTTAACATATTGGTTGAGGTTTCACTAGAGAGAGTTTACAATGGTAATATCATAGTAAACATTTTCCAGTTTACAATGGTAAAGTTCACTCTGGTTAATTTCCATGGCTACGGCGGAAAGAACAAAGATGACCCATCACCGATAACCATCGGGTCTACCAAAAAAATAGGTGGGTATATCTTTAGTTTATCTAAAACTTTGTTTTGTTTGTCCCAGCCAAAAAAACGCATGGAAAGTTTCAAACACGTTTCTAAGAGGACCTATCGGAATTACTACAGTAAAGAAGATTTACCGTAATTTACCATAGTAAAGCCCTTTTTTCGGTAGTTAAGTCTTTAGTGTGAAAGTGTAACACTGAACAACCCTATGGATGGAACGATCGACGTATGGAAAGTCTTCCATTGCAAAAGATATTCACCGGATTAAATACTTCTTCATAAACAGGACCACATGAAGAGAATTTCTAGCATTTAATATAGCGTGATACTCGGTTTGTTTTTTTATATTTTCAATCCCGATCTCTTTTTTTTCAGTGACCATTATGAGGCTAGAGAAACGATTGACATAACTTTCTCGTAGATGTTTCCCGTGAGCTGTCTCCGTGAATGGATATGTTGATAATGCTTAACGAATAATCGGAAGTTTATGATAAACGTCAAGATAAGCTTAATGAAATAACAAGTACCGTATTTAGAATATAAAAGAGCCATTGATATTAAGGAATTTATTTTTATCTGCAGCTTTGAAAAATTCCTTTGCTCTCAAGTCACAACTCAACACATGAAAACGCAGTCTTCTGTTTGCAGTAAATTACAATAATAACCATCTTTCGGGAAAAAAGATAATTGGACTTGATAATGTCCAAAAAAGAAAACGATCGTGGTTAGCAACAAATACAGTTTAGACTACGTATACTGGCAACTATTAATTGTGGAAGAAAGAAGCAATTTCAAAACCAATATTTTACGTCATGGAATTCAACCACTATTCGATGCCCACTGTTTCATTTCGATTAGTTAATGATATTATAACAGGTCTGCCATAAAACCCACAAATTTTGGTTTACTCGCAATGTTCACGATCTTTTTACCACCTTACTATGCATACCATTACATTGAGGTTGGAGTGATAAGGCACCTATGTCTGCATAGACGACTGAATGTTGACTTGTCTTATTTGCCCAAGTGTACAGAATTTTTGTTAATTCATGGATTTTAAAAATTAAGAACCTCTTTCAAATTTTAAGCTAAACAGGTTCTTGTATAGAGGAAATACAGGGGCACCCAACGAGAGTATAGTTCAAAACCACATAAACATAGCATTGTTGAACGTACTTTAGTATTTAAACGGTAGATAACGGCTTATTTTTATCCCCTAAAAATTTTTCATCTGTTCGGATTTCCTAGCTGAAAGTATAGTGATCAGAAAATTATGGGGATCAAAACTTACCTTTTCGAAAATTTTAGCCAGAAAAAAGGCTCCCGAAAATTCTAGGTGACCTTTTTAGGGTAAAAATCTGTTAAAAATGGGCAATTATACGATTTTTTTGAAGTTCGAAAATCCTAGGAGAGGCAGGCAAGCAAGAAATTTGTCAGAAAATCATTGATCCGAAAATTCTAGACCTCAAATCGTCTTCCGAACAGATAATTTTCCGAAAATTGTCGTTGGGTGCCCCTGGAGATATAACTCGCAAATTTTAGACTAAGAGATTCTTAAAAACCAGGTTCTTACTCCCGGGTAGGCTCCTGTTCACGAGCTATCGCCGCTCCCGAGTCTTTACTATACTCAAACAATACTATCTGTCACTTATTTTTCGCTTTTGAAGAAGACAGTGTAAATGCCAATTTTTTAATGAGATGAAAGCGCTAAATGTGTTTCTATTTTCCAATACTAAAGAACACATGTTACTTACTGTCGGAATAGAATGTTCGTTTGAGATACAGAGCATCACTCGGAAGTATGGCCACGGTTACGGCAATGAGCAAAAAAAACAGAGCTTTAGCTGCCATCTTCTCCTTAGTACGGTCTGTAGGTCTTTCGCGGGAGTTACACGCTCGATGATGGATACCGATAACTGAACGCCAAGCCCCAAACGACGTCTTAATTTTATCCTCTCTCAGAACAATGAGTGCTCTCACCTGCTGAGAACCCACGTTAAGTGGTTTTGGATTCTTTTTCACGAGTTGCATCTTTTTTTTTCCCTATTCAGTTACATATCCCGAGGGGGTACTCAACAAAGTTTAGGGGGAGGGTCCCCCCCGAAGTCTTACGCCTTATCCGTTTATATACCATTTTTGACGTGATATCAAGCATGAGACGAAGTGTTTCATCACCAGATGAAGAGAGAAGAGAAGAGAAGAGAAGAGAGAAGAAGAATTGAAAATACGACGCGCAGCGGAGTATTTCATTTTTATTGAGAAACACTACCCCTTTCACATACCTAAAATGACAGATTTCCCTACTCTTTCATATACTTCAACTGGTGAAATCCCTTTTCTTTCATTTACCTAAAGCCTAAAACAGGTATAGGTCTTTATAGAAAGTACCCCCCGGGGTAGATATATCTGCATCTGCTAATGCTATTTGTGGTCTGCCCTACTTACGGGGTCAAATGAACTTCCAACTGTGTTAAACGAATGGAATTGCTTAGTGGTTCAAAGAAACTTCTGTTCCTTTTCATTTCGAGGTAAGATTCGCAATTTGCAGTAGATTGCTCTATTTACTGTATACAGAATCTGTCCTGGTTTGCAGTAAAACATTTAGGACCAAAAATCCTCATTTTGTACGCTTTTCGAACCCCAGGTGTCAGACTGTGTGATATATCAGTTGCCGTACAGAAGAATGGTATCCATGGAAACCAGAAACTGAAGATTACTATACAGAATCCTGCTACACAGTGCAGTGGCGATGGAAACCAGATGGGGGACGCCATGTAAATCATACCCTTAAATCTTACGAGGAAAGGCGGTGGTATTCCAGTATTTTTCTTGAAGACAAGCTGTATTACCAACGTTAACAATTATTTCTTTTAGGTTAATAGCAATAATTTAGCTGATTTAATTTTAATTTAATTTTAGCTGATTTTAATTTTACGTAATTGAACAAGGGTGTATATCCAGGATCGAATCTCAAGAAGGGGCTGTCCCTTTACAAGGAAAAAGTTACTAACAGGGGAAGTGTCACTTTTGTCTATAGGAATTGCCATTGACATTTTTAGCACAAAGGAATTCGAAATGTCAGTTGATCGGTGATGTAGTTCAGGAGCGTGAACCTCAGCACAAGTGATGATTGTGCGAATAGCAGCATTTAATACAAGGACGCCTTCTCCACAAAATGGAGATTGTTAGAGTAGGGAAAAGTGGTCAACAAATGTTCTGTACACTTGGGCAAATAAGAGATAAGTGAAACAGTCAGTATTATAGTATCCAGACATAGGTCATGACAGGTGCCTTATCACTCCAACCTCAATGTAATGGTATGCAGATTTTATATGAAGGAATATTATTAAGCTGAAAACCACTAAATAGTCTTAAACACAGCATATTTTTTGTTCTTCAGAAAATACAACCTATTTAAGAACCTCAGTAAATAGCCTAAATTTGTGCTTATTACCATATGTAAACTTGTTTAGGATAACTTAGGAAAATGCGAGTTAGAACCATTTACCGCATTGCGAGCAAAACAAAATTTTGGGTTTTTATGGTAGGCCTGTCATAATATCATTAATTAATACTCTTGCCACTAATTGAAACGAAACAGTAGGCAACGAATAGTGGTTGAATTTCATGACCTGGTGACGTAAAATATTATCTTTGTAATTTTTCCTTTTTTTCCAGAATTAATGGTTGCCAATGGTCTATTTGTTACTAACTCGCGATCTTTCTCTTTTTTGGACTGTGTCAATGAGTCCAATTTTTTTCCCGAAAGATGGTTATTCACTAGCCTCACTAGGGAGAGTGCAAATGTAGTGTATTGTAGTCTAATTAGGCCAATTTTAGAATACTGTGTAAGTGTGTGGGGCTGTTGCGGGAAAGGTCGTAAACAAGACCTTGAAGCCCTCCAAAACCGGGCTGCTAGGATAGTGGCTTGTACTGTGCGCAGCAAGCAGGCATTGGATGTTCTGAAATGGCCCACCTTGGAGGAGCGCCGACGTCAATCTGTTTTTAAACTCGTTAAGAAATGCCTGCAAGGTCAATGTCCCCAGTATTTTAAACAATATTTTAAACGTAATAATACAATCCATGCGCGCGCTACTAGACAAAGCAACCTCTTACATCCACCTGCTGTTAGAACTGAAATTGCAAAAAGATCCTTCCATTATCATGGTTGCACTCTTTTTAACGAATTATCTTAATGATATTTCGTGTTTTACATCTTTTAATTTTTAATTGAAAATAGCTTTCTATTTATATTATGACCTGTACTATTGTAATGTTTATATGTTTAGTGTGGTTTTTGTGCGTTGTTGCTTAGGTCTCCCATTGATAACAGACAGCTTTTTGCGTCTGAAGGGGCTACCCTGAGCGGTATAAATTAATAAAGGTTCTTCTTCTTCTCCTTCTTCAGGGACCGCGGAGACCATTTTAAGGTGGTGGGACTAAAAAATCTGGCCAGTACAAAGAAGCATTAAGTTCAGTGTTTCGCCATTTATCTTGCATTTGCGCGCCATCTTATTTACAACCTCAGCAAATATAACATAAACGTCGTCACTTGTTATAGTGTCCAGTATAGCCAATATGTTAAATAAACCTTCCTAAGATTGCTACTTTTTGAAGTTGTCCGCAATGCTGAAGTTTCTCTTGAGGTTTTCATTGCGGGAAACAAACTCCTGTGCGACGTCAGCTATAAAGACACTGTCTGTTCTCCGCTTGTGACCATTCCGGCAACACTGCTAAGTTGCTAAACCTTTCGTCACGCATCGTGGATCGAAGCGACGTCTTCAGACGCCATGCAGATGAGAGTGAACGCTCGCCAGCAGCACTGGTAACAGGATTTACAGCAAGCAGCTTACAGATAGTTTGGACTTCCTGAATTAGCCTCTTTTCTGGTTCTGGAAACTTTAACACCGCCAACAGGATTTCGTTAAAACATGATATCTTCTCCTCCTTTAACATAACTTCCAAAATACTTAGTTGCTCAGGTAGCGCCCCTGTATCAACATCTTGGCTGTATGACGCATCACGAAACTGAACTCTGCCTCGTCGTCACCAATATGAGCTTTAACCAAGAGGGTCTCCATCTGGGCGTAGGAGCTGAAGCTTTCCTGATTAACGCGGTGATATATAGCCCGACGATAAGATGAATACCCTCATAATAGACCCCTGTAAAGTGATCTTTGGCAGTTTGGGGATAGCTTGGTGCACCAGCACCAACCTCCAGTCTGACCAAAGTGCGTCGTTTTCTTGGAAGCGTTGGTTCGCTAAGCAGGCCTTCACTCTTGCAGGCAACATCAGCATAGAAATGGTCCAAGCTTTCATCAGTGCGAAATTTTGTCAGCGTCTTCTTTGTTAGTTTTGGCAGGCGTTGTCCAATGACAGCAGCCATCTTAGTACCCTGAAAATCCTTAGATAGATTATCGGTGTGGGAATAAAGGTGCTCTCCAAGATGAAAAGCAAAGAAAAAGTCAAATCGCTCCTTCCATTTTGGGCCTTACATCTTATTATCCTTGCAAGCAAATCGGGTTGTAATCGTTCGGACATACAAACACCCAACTCACCCATAGGGCAAAGTCCAATAATTCCACGGGAATTTTTTCCATGTCAACTGGAGCCCTAGAAAATAAATCCCAGCAATAAAAGTGGTTATAGCCCTACCAGCCCCTCCCCCTCCGCGGTCCCTGTTCTTTACTGCAAACGGCCAGAAGACTACGTTTTCATGTGTTACGTTGTGACTTAAGAACAGAGGCATTTTCCAAAGCTGCTAAAATAAATTCCGTAACATCAATGGCTCTTTTATATTCTAAATACGGTACTTGTTATTTCATTTTAAAGCTTATCTTGACGTTTATCATAAACTGCCGAATATTCGTGACGCAGTATCAACATACATGTATTCATTTACAGAAACAGCTAAAAGAAAGCTAGCTCAATCTATTCTCTAGCCTCATAATAGTCACTAAAAAAAGGGATTTAAAAACAAACCCAATATTCCTGATTATCGTGAAGTATTTAATCAGGTGAATATGTATAGCAATAGAAGCATTTGGAGGGGCGTGGAGCCAGCTTTTCAACCAGTTGTACTGTTGTAGGCCTGGCTGACTTTCATTTCCACATATCCTGAAAACGCACCGACCTCACTAACACTCTGAGCTCTTAAGCTTTTTAGCTCACCAACAACGCATAATTTATCACAAGCGGTAGAGTTATCAAACCAAAATATGTAGGCCCGGGCCTACAGGTTTATGGGTTGGAGACGCCCCTGCTTCGGATACCTCAACCGTTCCATCAAAAGGGTTGTTCAGCTTACACTTTCACAATAGAAATTTTACTACAGAAAAAGGGCTTTACTATGGTCTATTTCGTAACATCTTCTTTAACGTAGTAAACCTGGTAGGTCCTCTTGAGAACGTATTTGAAACTTTCCATGCGTTTTTCCGTTTGGCGGGACAACAAAACAAACAAAGTTAAGATAAACTAGAGATATACCCACCTATTTTTTTGGTAAACGACATGGTTTAATCGGTGATGGGTCATCTTTGTTCTTTCTGCCGTAGTCACGGAAATCAGTTAACCAGAGTGAAGTTTACCATTGTAAACTGGAAAATGCCGTTCACACACTTAATAAACTTTCTCTAGAGTGACCTCAACCAACAAAACGTTACAACTAATAGCATATCATCTTGAATAAAGGCCATGCCATTGCGTGGCGAACTCAACAAATTTTGCAGATAAAATCGGATGGGTGTTGGTAAAACATATAAATATGCTAGCCCACCTCCCTCCCTCCCTCCCCCGCTTCCAAGAGAAAAAGAAAACGCTTAAACCCAAAAAAGAGGGAAGACAAGAAAAAAAATCTTGACGTTTTTTGAGTAATCAGCATTAAGGAATTAAAAATACCAGAGTTCAAATCCTGGAGATGTTTTCGTACATCTTTTACCTTCTTTAAAGTGATTATGAAGAAAGCAAACTCGGTTTTAGTTATCAACTCAACTTATCCAATTGCTAAGCTCCCGGTTGACTCGGTTCTCCCTGTTCTCCCAGTTCTTCTGGTTGTCCCGGTTTTCCCGCCTGTCCCTCTCAGCTGGCCTGGTTGCCTCGGTTTTCCCAGCTGTCCCAGTTGTCCTAGCTGTGCTGGTTCTCCCAGTTGTCCTGGTTGTCCCAGTTGAACTGGATGTCCCGGTTATCCTGGCTGTCCCGGATGTCCTGGTTGTCCAAGAATTATATACCCTGTTAAGGACAGTCTTGTGCGGAATTACATCCTTAGTTGATGACAGTCTCGCGCGGAATTGTATACCCCGTTTAGGACAGTCTGGTGAGGAATTATATACCTCGTTTACCAGTCTCGCGCGGAATTATATACCCTGTTTACGACAGTCTCGCGCGGAATTATATACCCTGTTAGGACAGGGAAGACAAAAAATATACCCCTTCCAGCGGCACATCCCCGTAAAGGCCATATAAGGGAGAACCCCCCCCCTGCCCCCCCCCCCCTGGGCACTGGATGTTTCCTGAAACCTGTAAAGAAAGAGGCGTAAATCAGAAGCCCCACAAAATCCCTAACCCCTCTTATAAGCACCCCTCTCCCCTGCTGCAAAAAATATCATTTCAATTAATTTTTTCCCCTTGCAAGCCCTTTCAAGTCCTCTTACTGAATGAAATAACAGATTTGAATTCCCTAGCCTTTTATATACTTCGACCAGTGAAATCCCTTCCCTTTCACTACACCAAAAGCCTGAAAAAGGTACACCTTTCAGATGAAGCCTCCCTGTATATCCCATGATAGGGAGTACCCCCAATCAATATACACTGTATGGCTACTGGAACAGTCTTTTGATAGAAAGACTGGAGTCATGGTGATAGCTGGCAAAAATATTATTATGAATGACAGAATAATGTAATGATATAATATACAGTTTAAAAGCTATAATCGTAGTTTAATCTACAGTTTATACTTTACAAGAATCCATGTACCTTAAATACTAAGTCAGAGTACTATTTCTGCCGAGAGTTGTTTCAAAGTGATTTTCACGGTCAATATGAAGGTTCTGTTCCCTGGATACCAAAGGTCTTTTTCTTGCATGTCTAGAACAGGAAATTGTTCATGAAAAGCCTCTGGCACCCAGGGTAAAGGTTCTCATAACAAAAACAAGAGATGTGAATTTGTATCCTGCAGACATTAGCATTAACACTAGTTAACTTGTATTTTGTTCGTCATGCAACTCAGTCATCCCCTGCATCAACCTCCATTACCAAATGTGGCTTCTCAGCTGCCAGTAATGCTTCGCTGTCAAAGTCTCCAATGTCGTTGCGATAGACCAATGGAACATCTGTAATTGGATCCAGGAGAGAAAAGTCCAAGTCATCATAGTTGCGATTTGTGAGTTCAACTGTCCAGAAAGGCTTTTTTAGTGTAATGGTATTTCGGCTCCTACGATGCCGATAAAGGAGAAAGCCAATGATACAGAGGCAAACAGCTCCAAAAGTGCTGCACACAGCTACTATGATTTTTTCCTTTAATGAAAATCCTGCAACCAACAAGTTTTGTTCAGTATCCAGATTATAGTACATGTATGTGGTAAACTAATACTCATGCCTTATCTATGTACAGTCGAACCTCCATGTGCAACCAAGTCTCATAAGCAACCACCTCCCATGAGCGAACACCTGTTCAAAATACCAAAACTTTCCCAGTCAAAGCCTTACAGTTAGAATCTCTAGTAAACGACCACCTCCTGTAACCGACCGCGACCACTTTTTGGGCCTGAAAGTTTAATGATTTTCCATTGTTTTTAACCTCTTGTAAGTGACCACTTGATGCGTTCTCTGATCTCTATGTTTGCTGTGTACACTATGCTACTTAGAATATATGAATAACTTTAGTAACAACATGGAACTACACAGGATAACTTACAAATTGCATGCAATAAATTTTCTTCCATAAAGTAGATGTGCCCAGACCTCTTCTTGCTAGAGGCCCCCTGTGGTTCGATTCTTATACGCGACCACTCAGTCTTTGCATTTGGGGTGGTCGCTTACGGGAGGTTCGACTGTATTCACATAAAACCACCCTGTAAGCAGAACCTCCTTTTGTCCTTGTCAGAAAAGGAGACTCTGCCTGAAACACATCAGTCCTGAATGTCTGGACCAGTCATCTTGTTTTCTCTCATCAAACTGGTTTCCTGAGTGCAAGCATCCATTTTTTGATAAACGAATGGTCATGAGCTGAGCCTGCTCTACCAAGCACACAGCTGTTAAGTCTTAGCTCAAAAGCTGTATCCAATCAAATGGCAGGAGCGTAGCCAGCCCATAGGGCCCGTGCCTGCAAATTTTTGGTTTGATCACTCTACTGGTTGTAATAAATTTTGCACTGTTAGGGTGAGCCTAAAAGCTTAGAGTGTTGGTGAGGACAGTGCATACTAGTCATGCATACAATTTTCAGGATATGTGGAAATGAAAGTTGGCCAGGCTTGCAACTAGTCGAAAAGCTGGCTATGCATCTCAACAGAGATCTTACTCAATTCATATGCAGAGTGTTTCTCGAGTCACTAAAATCGAGCAAGTCAAAGAAAGGCTCTGCTAGAAGGGTAACAACAAAAACCAATAATCATAATTTGAAGCAATTTCAAACCACAAAGTTACAGTAGGTCTACACAGCTGTATTTTTTACCCTTTCACACATAACAGGGGCCAGACGAAAAATTCACGAAATATCTTTTTGCTAATTGCCAAAAAAATAAAACAGTGTGATGCAAAAGATCCACCAGTTAAGAAGTTTCATTTTTTAGTGTTGCAGTATGTAATCTTATTATCATACACAACAAGCAAAATATAATACAAATAATAATTATTAGTAAAATCCAACTGTGGTCTATTATCAATGCTGTGTTCGGATTGGTTGAACTACTACTAGGATTTATCTTATAGTCCACTAGTAGCGAAACTAGCCGGCTTTGAAAACCAAAACAATGGCAGCTGAATTGCATTTTGCTAGCTAAAGTTGTTTTGTCTCCATATTTTGACCAACTAGTTGGATTTTACTAAAACAATTATTTCTCTCGCCTTCATGGCCTATGAGTCAATAGCCCATTCGGCTTTTGGCCTCATGGGCTATTGAGTCCGAGCCCATTTGGGCTAGAGGAATAATTGTTAATCAGTATTACGGCAGTAAAAACCATATATTCCCTAAATTAAAGGGGATAAAATAGTGATTTTTACTGCAGTAATGCTAATTGACACATTTTCTAGACTGATGTCCAGAATTAGTTAAGAGAATTTGATAAAAAAAGATCAAAGCATTGTCCCTTTGGCGAATATTATTATTCTAAAATAAGGTAGATGAATTTTTATTAGGCCATCCCCTTTTTTTCTTCATTTAGCCTTGTCTGACCAACCCAAATATTTGGCATTTTAAAAAAAAAGTAATGACTTGTAACAGCATTTCACAGCATAGAAGTCTTGGAAGTATATATTTTTTGTTATGTTCTACTTTTACTATGACATCGAACATCACATTTTCCGCCATATTGATTTTATGTCTTGTTGTTTCCAGGTTCCATGGCAATGATGCAAGGGCACTGGGTCTCTCATTCCCAAACTTCTTAAAATATTTGAGTTTTTGATTATTTTCTTTCTCATCTGACCAAATGCCCCCTAAATCAGGGAATGCATTCAACACTAAATGCAAAAAAAGGGGACGCCCTTGTTACTAACAATGAAATTGATTAACAACCTGAGTTTGTCTTGGTTTCCACTTTGCCATTCTCTTTAGCACAATCGTTTGTACCCTGACTCTTCTGACAATCCTGACAATGCCATACTGAATCATTAGACTGGCAAACAAAACAACTCTCTTCCATGTATTCACAGTTACTATTTGATTTGCGAGAATCAAAGCTTCCATTGCAAAGACAGCTGTCACATGATACATGAGGCCTTGATGTCTGGTTACTTTCAAATCCTCTAGAACATGTTCTGCATGGCAAGCTATCAAGTAAATGCTCTTTACATCTGATGCATGAAATAGTTCCATTAGACAACACTTTACATGCTGCTGATGACAGATTTCTTAGGCACCAGGTACAGTGGAAAAGTAATTTTTCTGTCAAATCAACTAAAAAGGGAAAAATGCAATGCTTCACTTATCTTTCAAAACCAACACTAGTCTTTAATTTGAAAAATAACTTGCTACTAAAATGTACATGTACGAGCCTATGTCACAGACAGAAATAAACTTCTGGTTAAGTTCATTTGTGAGACAGTGCCAAAATTCTTGTTGTTGGTTCCAACCTGTGCACCAGGATTTGAGTACCCGCCATGATTTGACCTGTTAAAAAAAGCCAATGTTGTAAATTTGTCAATCTGGGTTGAAGGGAAATTTGAAATGCTTTTCTGGTAATTTGTTAAGTCTCTTTGGAGCTGAGAAAAATGATATCAGCACTGCCTCACAGAGGTTTCTAACAGGGATAAAATTATGTCTGTGACCCACAGGCTAAGATGTACTTAACTAGTATATAATGGCTGTCATAAAGAGCCGGGGGCTGGGATTTCCCCCGGCTACTATGAACGTCGCCCCTGGCTACTTTCATAGAAAAATAGAACCAAAAGAAATCCCTAGCTGTTTGATTCCCCACATACTTGTTGTATTTACCCAGCAACTTGAAATCTTAGTGACAGCCCTGTATATGCATAACTGAGGAAGGAATATAGCAAGTCTTTAATGCTAGAATGTTGCGATTTGAACTCAAGTGAACTTCGCACAGAAGCTGAATTAAAGAAAGGGATAGCCTCTGCTACTGATGATGTTGATTCTTATACTGAAACAGTATCCTAGCCAGTACTGGCGGTTATGTCACAGATAATGCGGGTCTCCCTGTGGACAAGATACATGTAGGCCTCTCTTGCCTGAGCGGGTTGCCTATCAGAACTCTGGATTTGTCTCTTCTTGCCTGCTGCGGAGCCAACCACATGAAAATATGTGTTTCTCTGTCACACAATAATAAGTTTAGTGTGTAAATTATTGTCAGAAATTACATTCCCTGAATCTGAAAAGGCCGAATGTATTAAAACACCAGACCTGAAAACTGATATGGATTTAATGGCTAGGTCTCAAAGCGTATTAATGGTAAACTATGCGAATATTTTTATCTCATTATACCCGCTAATTTCTCCCCTCAACTCCAATATATCGGTGCTCAAGTTTTTTATATGTCCGGGCAAAACGTTTGACTCGTATTTTACTAGATTTCATAAAGCGTCTGTTGAGGCTTAAACTCATCGATCGACAGTGGAAGCAAAGAGTTTTTCAGTAAATCGGGATTAACAAGGAACTTGATCGACTCAAGATTTCAATATTGTGACGAGAGCGTGCACATCAAGTGCAATTCATGCAAGAAATACCAATTGAAGTATTCAGCTTAAGATTATAACTGAACCAAACCATTAAATGTAATAACAACAAGAACATCTTACCTCTGGAACTGTCGTCCTGTGCTTGTATTACCGCATAAAGAATCGCCAGTAAAATCAACCGAACATCTACCTCCATCTCCATCCGTTGGTGAACAATCAGAAATTGTGGAAGCTATAGTTATCTGCAAATCCTGGCTAATCGGATCTCTCACTTAGATGTTCTAAGACTTTGCACTTGGTATTCGAGCGTATCGAATTCTTACACGCTTATCATAAATTTAAACTGCAAGTTAAGAGTTTATCACACTACTTCCCTTTGAAAGTGCGTTTCGGAAAGCTAACCAATCTCAAAAAAAATTTCCCATGCCCTTGAAAAATAAAATAATTTCCGAACTTTGCTGCCGCTCGCTCTTTGGTGCTGAGGGGAAGCTGGCACGGGCGTACCGAATCCCGAGGGTGGCTGGGAGGGGAAGATAAAGGCAGCAGCCCTCTCCTGCGGCTGGCTTGTAAATTTTAAAAAGTACTAGCCTACGAACGGCAGACGTTTCTTCTTGCTATGGTGACATCTTTACCTTTCTGCACCGCAGGATTTTGTATCGACTGCTCGTGTGGCCAACCTCGTTGTCAGGGTAGGAGAGAACCCTGGGAACGAGGTTGCCGTGTGGCAGGAAATTTTTGCGATTTTTTCAGCGATCCGCAAAAATAATATACCCTGGCTCCAGAGGTCCGTTCTCAAAATACCTAAGATGAAATAAACCTGTATCGATATGAAAAAAAATATCCTCTGGAACCCAGGTTACAAAAATTAGTTCCCGCAAATACTGAAAATTACCGCTAACATTTTCCCCGTAAAACACAAAAAATCGCCAATCCGCAAAAATAAACTCCCGCAAAAATTTCGTACCACACGGCATGTGGGGGTGGGAGGAGGG
Organism: Porites lobata; assembly: GCA_942486035.1. Lineage (NCBI taxonomy): Eukaryota > Metazoa > Cnidaria > Anthozoa > Scleractinia > Poritidae > Porites > Porites lobata. The sequence continues at coordinate 62,050 of CALNXK010000453.1, read as the reverse complement.
AATTTGATCATGCCTTTTGGAAGGTTTATACACGTACGTGCTTGTGGGGGAGGGGGAAAGGGACTTCTATTAGTTCCAACCTCGTCTTTAGTCAGTTACCTCTAGTTCTATAAAAAGATTGCCGTGAGAAATAGGTTCAGCCAGGAGAAAAGCGTGGGCTCATCAGCCTAGTTGGTAGGCTTTGATAGATTGTGCTAGCATAATTTTTGTCATAATTTGTCATTAAAAGCATAATTTTTATCTATTATAGGGGTTTTCACGATACGTCACCAAAATTCAAACTATTAAAGAAACTACCGATTCCTCTGAGTTTCTACTTTCATAAGGCATTACAGCACCTAAAAACTTTTATTTACGTAAATTTTCGTTTTCAAAGGGTTTTTCGTTTTGCGATAGAAGACGCTTGAGTTTCCAGGCTTTTGCGTGACGCGACATTGAAAGCTCGTATGTGGGTTCAATAGACTGCAAAACAGTCCGTATTTTCGCGTATTCAAGTACGCAGTACACAGTCAAACAAAAAGTCTGGAACGAGGCTGAAAACAGAGAGCTACACTGGGGAGAGACACCACGCTTTACCGATTTCATTACTGATTTTGAGAAAAAACCTGACTGTTTTGCAGTCTAGTGGGTTAAAAATATTACTGATTTTTTGAGATTTTGCTATCTAAAAATTCCTTGTCTTAGAATAAATATTACTTTAACCTTTATAAGTTCCTCATGCGATGAATTCACGCATTATTAAGTAGGAAAACCCAAACACAGACGTTCCAGTGTTGGTTTCTGGCGGCCAAACTTGTGCCCTGAAAAAGGCACCAATATGGCGTCTGCGTAGAAAGCCTTAAAAATTTAGGTGAAATGTTTTCCCCAATATCTCGCACAGACCTGACTCTTGGCGAAGCTTTTTGTACATTTTCTTTCTTTCATTTCCTAGATTCTGGACTTTCCGTATTGACTGGTTTGAATTTTTATTTTTGATGGCGTGACAGTGAAAGCTCAGAATTTCCCGAAAATGCAGTGCTAACATAACTTCCACTTTTGGCTTGTTTTGAAACACAAACTTATCATTTATTGATCATGCAACCAATTTCAGTTTTTGCCCAAGATAAGAGTTATGGGCAAATTTACAAAATCATTTTTTTGGCTGCTTACTGTTGCATTCATCGCAACCGGGTCCATCCTCGGAGACCCAGGGGCAGATAATGCGGGCGAGGGAAAGTCTAAACGGGCGTAAAAATATAGCACGAAGAAAAGTAAAGAACGAAGAGAAGAGCCCCTGGGGACAATGTCTTACAGACCAGTTCCAAACGGTCGCCGCCGTCCTGGCTTCTGATTGGTGCCAGAAAAACATAAATCGTGAAAAAACGATTTTCGATGTTTTATATAGCGAACAAACCTTTCTGAACAACAAAAACATCGGTTTCAAAAACCCACACAATTGGTATTTTTGCAAAGGGGTTAAAAATTTGAAATTTTCTGAACGTTTCGTTTTATGCAAAATACACCCAGAAAAAGTATTTGGTGACGTTCTTGTTAGAAAACAAGCCTTTCTAGACAATATAAACATGGATTTACAAAGAAGGCAAAATTGGCTTTTTTGCAAAGGGGATAGTCCATGATTTTGGTCAAAAAGTTGGAGTTTGTTCATCTTTTGTGTTTATCAAAAATAGATCGAGAAAAAGTGTTTGCTGACGTTCTAGATAAAAAAAGAAGCCTTTAAAGGCTATGAAAACAACTCTGTACAAAAAACGCAAAATTAGAATTTTTCCAAACGGGTTAGTCCATCGTTTTGATCAAAACTTTGAGATTTCTTCAACTTTAATTTTTATACAAAATAGACCAAGAAAAAGTATCTGGGTACGTTCTAGTTAGAAAAAAGTTTCTATATTCCTTTGTAACCCCCTGTAACCAATTGTCACAATACAAGGGGTTACAGGGGGTTACAAAGAATTGTAGAAACTTTTCTCTAACTAGAATGTTCCCAGTTACTTTTTCTTGGTCTGATCGTTAGATCGTTAGATTGGTAGATAGTTAGATCGTTAGATCGCCACCTCGTTAGATCCCTAGATCGATGGATCGTTAGATCGTTAGATCGCTGGATCGATGGACTGATTAATCGTTAGATCGCTAGATCGTTATATCGCTAAATCGATGGATCGCTACATTGTTAGACCGCTAGATCGTTAGATCGCTAGCTCGAGGAATCGTTAGATCTTTAGATCGCTATATCGTTACATCGCTAGATCGTTGGATTGTTATATCGTTAGATCGCTAGATTGATAGATCGCTAGATCGATGGATCGTTAGATGGTTAGATCGCTAGATCGATGGATCGTTAGATCGTTAGATCGCCACCACGTTTGATCCCTAGATCGATGGATCGTTATATCGCTAGGTCGATGGATCCTTAGATCGTTAGATCGCTGGATCAATAGACTAATTGATCGTTAGATCGTTAGATCGTTAGATCGTTAGATCGCTATATCGTTACATCGCTAGATCGTTGGATCGTTAGATCGCTAGATCGTTCGATCCCTAGATCGTTAGGTCGCCACCTCGTTGGATCCCTAGATCAATGGATAATTAGAACGCAAGGTCGATGGTTCCTTAGATCGCTAGATCTTTAGATCGTTAGATCGCTGGATCGATGGACTCATTGATCGTTAGATCGCTAGATCGATGGATCGTTAGATCGCTATATCGTTAGATCGCTAGATCATTGGATCGCTAGATCGATGGATCGTTAGATCGTTAGATCGCTAGATCGTTAGATCGCCACCTCGTTAGATCCCTAAATCGATGGATCGTTATATCGCTAGGTCGATGGATCCTTAGATCGTTAGATCGCTAGATCATTAGATCGCAAGATCGATGAATCGGTACATCGTTAGATTGCTAGATCGTTAGATTGTTAGATCGCAAGATCGTTATATCGCTAGATCGATGGATCGCTAGATTGTTAGATCGAGGGATCCTTAGATCCTTAGATCCTTAGATCGTTAGATCTTTAGATCGTTAAATCCTTAGATGGATGGATTGATTGATCGTTAGATCGCGAGATCGTTATATCGCTAGATCAATGGATCGCTGGATCGTTAGATCGCTATATCGTTACATCGCTAGATCGATGGATAGTTAGATCGTTTGATTGCTAGATAGTTAGATCGTTAGATTGTTAGATCGTTAGATCGTTAGGTCGTTAGATCGCAAACTCGTTCAGTCCCTACATCGATGGATCGTTGGATCGTTAGATCGCTAGATCGTTAGATCGTTGCATCGATGGACTGATTGATCGTTAGATCGCTAGATCGTTCTATCGCTAGATGGATGGATCGCTAGATTGTTAGATTGCTAGATCGTTAGATCGCTAAATGGTTAGATCTCTAGATCCATGGATCGTTAGATCTTTAGATCGCTATATTGTTACATCGCTAGATCGTTGGATCGCTAGATCGTTAGATCACTAGAATGTTAGATCGCCACCTCGTTAGATCCCTAGATCGATGGATCGTTAGATCGTTAGATCGCTAGGTCGATGGATCCTTAGATCGTTAGATCGATAGATTGATTGATTTTTAGATCGCGAGATCGTTATATCGCTAGATCAATGGGTCGCTAGATTGTTAGATCGTTAGATCGCTAGATCGATTGATTGTTAGATCGTTAGATCGCTAGATCGTTAGATCGCCACATCGTTAGATCCCTAGATCGATGGATCGTTATATCGCTAGGTCGATGGATCCTTATATCCTTAGATCGCTGGATCAATGGACTGATTGATCTTTACATCGCTAAATCGCTATATCGCTAGATCGATGGATCGCTAGATTGTTAGATCGCTAGGTTGTTAGATCGCTAGATCGATGGATCGTTAGATCGTTACATTGCTACATCCTAGCAAGATCGCTAGATCGATGGATCGCTAGATTGTTAGATCGCTTGATCGTTAGATTGCTAGATCGTTAGATCGGTAGATCGATGGATCGTTAGATGTTTAGATCGCTTTATCGTTACATCGCTAGATCATTGGATTGTTAGATCGTTAGATCGCTAGATCGTTCAATCGCTAGATCAATGGACCGTTACATCGTTACATCGCTAGATCGATGGATCGTTAGATCGTTGGATCGCTAGATCGTTAGATCTCCACCTGGTTAGATCCCTAGATGGATGGATCGTTGGATCGTTAGATCGCTAGGTCGATGGATCGTTATATCGCTAGGTCAATGGATCCTTAGATTGTTAGATCGCTGGTTCAATAGACCGATTGATCGTTAGATCGTTAGATCGCTATATGGTTACATCGCTGGATCTTTGGATCGTTAGATCGTTAGATCCCTAGATCGTTATATCCCTAGATCGTTAGATCGCTAGATCGTTAGATCGTTTTATCGCTATATCGTTAGGTCGCCACCTCGTTAGATTCCTAGATCGATAGTTCATTCAATCGCAAGGTCGATGGATCCTTAGATCGCTAGATCTTTAGATCGTTAGATTGCTAGATCGTTAGATCGCTGGATCAATTGACTGATTCATCGTTAGATCGCTAGATCGTTATATCGCTAAATCGATGGATCGCTAGATTGTTACATCGGTAGATCGTTAGATCGTTAGATCGCTAGATCGTTAGATCTCTAGATCGATGGATCGTTAGATCGCAAAATTGCTGGATCGCTACATCGTTGGATCGCTAGATCGTTATATCGCTAGATCGATGGATCGTTAGATCGTTAGATCGCTAGATCGATGGATCGTTAGATCATTAGATCGCCACCTCGTTAGATCCCTAGATCGAAGGATCGTTATATCGCTAGATCGATGGATCGTTAGAATGTTAGATCGCTGGATCGATAGACTGATTGATCGTTAGATCGTTAGATCCTTAGATGCTATATTGTTACATCGCTAGATCGTTGGATCGTTAGATCATTAGATCGCTAGATCGTTAGATCGTGAGACCGCCAGATCGTTAGATCGTTCTATCGCTAGATCGTTACGTCGCCACCTCGTTAGATTCCTAGATCGATGGATCATTCGAACGCAAGGTCGATGCATCCTTAGATCGCTAGATCGTTATATCGCTAGATCGATGGATCGCTAGATTGTTACATCGCTAGATCGTTAGATCGTTAGATCGCTATATCGTTAGATTGCTAGATCGTTGGATCGTTAGATCGTTGGACCGCTAGATCGTTAGATCGCTAGATCGATAAATCGTTAAATCGTTAGATCGCCAGATCGTTAGATCGCCACCTCGTTAGATCCCTAGATCGATCGATCGTTATATTGCTAGGTCGATGGATCCTTAAATCGTTAGATAGCTGGATCGATAAACTGATTGATCGTTAGATCGTTGGATCGCTATATCGTTATATCGCTAGATCGTTGGATCGTTAGATCGTTCGATCGGTAGATCATTAGATCGTTAGATCGCTAGATCGTTAGATCGTTCTATCGCTAGATCGTTAGATAGCCACCTTGTTAGATGCCTAGATCGATGGATCGTTACATCGCTTGGTCGATGGATTCTTAGATTGGTAGATCGCTGGATCGATAGACTGATTGATCGCTAGATCGTTAGATCGCTATATCGTTACATCGCTAGATCGTTGGATCGTTAGATCGTTAGATCCCTAGATCGTTAGATCGCTAGATCTTTAGATCGTTCTATCGCTAGATCGTTAGGTCGCTACCTCGTCAGATTCCTAGATCGATAGTTCAGTCGATCGCAAGGTCGATGGATCCTTAGATCGCTAGATCTTTAGATCGTTAGATCGCTGGATCAATGGACTGATTGATCGTTAGATCGCTAGATCGTTATATCGCTAAATCGATGGATCGCTAGATCGTTGGATCGCAAGATCGTTATATCGCATGATCGATGGATCGTTAAATCGTGAGATCGCTAGATCGATGGATCGTTAGATCGCAAGATCGCTAGATCCTTAGATCGCTAGATCGATGGATCGTTAGATCGCAATATCGTTAGGTCGCTAGATCGTTGGATCGTTAGATCGTTGGATCGCTAGATCGTTAGATCGCTAGATCGTTAGATCGTTAGATCGCACCATCGTTAGATCGCTGGATCAATAGACTCATTGATCGTAAGATCGGTAGATCGTTATATCGCTAGATCGATGGATCGCTAGATTGTTACATCGCTAGATCGTTAGATCGTTAGATCGCTATATCGTTAGATTGCTAGATCGTTGGATCGTTAGATCGTTGGACCGCTAGATCGTTAGATCGCTAGATCGATAAATCGTTAAATCGTTAGATCGCCAGATCGTTAGATCGCCACCTCGTTAGATCCCTAGATCGATCGATCGTTATATTGCTAGGTCGATGGATCCTTAAATCGTTAGATAGCTGGATCGATAAACTGATTGATCGTTAGATCGTTGGATCGCTATATCGTTATATCGCTAGATCGTTGGATCGTTAGATCGTTCGATCGGTAGATCATTAGATCGTTAGATCGCTAGATCGTTAGATCGTTCTATCGCTAGATCGTTAGATAGCCACCTTGTTAGATGCCTAGATCGATGGATCGTTACATCGCTTGGTCGATGGATTCTTAGATTGGTAGATCGGTGGATCGATAGACTGATTGATCGCTAGATCGTTAGATCGCTATATCGTTACATCGCTAGATCGTTGGATCGTTAGATCGTTAGATCCCTAGATCGTTAGATCCCTAGATCGTTAGATCGCTAGATCTTTAGATCGTTCTATCGCTAGATCGTTAGGTCGCTACCTCGTCAGATTCCTAGATCGATAGTTCAGTCGATCGCAAGGTCGATGGATCCTTAGATCGCTAGATCTTTAGATCGTTAGATCGCTGGATCAATGGACTGATTGATCGTTAGATCGCTAGATCGTTATATCGCTAAATCGATGGATCGCTAGATCGTTGGATTGCAAGATCGTTATATCGCATGATCGATGGATCGTTAAATCGTGAGATCGCTAGATCGATGGATCGTTGGATCGCAAGATCGCTAGATCCTTAGATCGCTAGATCGATGGATCGTTAGATCGCAATATCGTTAGGTCGCTAGATCGTTGGATCGTTAGATCGTTGGATCGCTAGATCGTTAGATCGCTAGATCGTTAGATCGTTAGATCGCACCATCGTTAGATCGCTGGATCAATAGACTCATTGATCGTAAGATCGGTAGATCGTTATATCGCTAGATCGATGGATCGCTAGATTGTTACATCGGTAGATCGATGGATCGTTAGATCGTTAGATCGCCAGAGCGATGGATCGTTAGATCGTTAGATCGCTAGATCGTTAGATCGCCACCTCCTTAGATCCCTAGATCGATGGATCGTTATATCGCTAGGTCGATGGATCGTTAGATTGTTAGATCGCTGGATCGATAGACGGATTGATCGTTAGATCGTTAGATGGCTTTATCGTTACATTGCTAGACCGTTGGATCGTTAGATCGTTAGATCGGTAGATCGTTAAGTCGTTCTATCGCTAGATCGTTAGGTCGCCCCCTCGTTAGATTCCTTGATCGATGGATCATTCGATCGCAAGGTGGATGGATCCGATGGACTGATCGATCGTTAGATTGCTATATCGTTACATCGCTAGATCGCAATATCGTTATATCGCTAGATCGTTCGATCGTTAGATCGTTAGATCGTTGGATCGCAAGATCGTTAGATCGCTAGATCGGTGGATCGTTAGATCGTTAGATCACTACATCGATGAATCGCTAGATTGTTAGATCGCTGGATCCTTAGATCGCTAGATCGCCACCTCGTTAGATCCCTAGATCGATGCATCGTTAGATCGTTAGATCGCAAGGTGGATGGATCCTTTGATCGTTAGATCTGTAGATCGGTAGATCGTGAGATCGATAGATTGATTGATCGTTAGATCGCGAAATCTTAAATCGCTAGATCGATGGATCGGTAGATTGTTAGATCGCTAGATCGTTAGATGGCTAGATCGATGGATAGTTAGATCGTTAGATGGCTAGATCAATGGATCGTTAGATCGAAAGATCGTTAGATTGCTAGATCGTTAGTTCGCCACCTCGTTAGATTCCTAGATCGATGGATCGTTAGATCGCTGGGTCGATGGATCCTTAGATCGTTAGATCTTTAGATCGTTAGATCTTTAGATCGTTAGATCTTTAGATCTTTAGATCGTTAGATCGCTAGATCCTTATATCGCTAGATCGATGGATCGCTAAATTGTTAAATCGCTAGATCGAGAGATCGTTAGATCGCTGGATCGCTAGGTCGCTAGATCGTTAAATCGCTAGATCGATGGATCGTTAGATCGTTCGATCGTTAGATCGCCACCTCGTTATATGCCCTGATCGATGGATCGTTAGATCGTGAGATCGCTAGATCGATGGATCGTTAGATCGTTAGATCGCTAGGTCGATGGATCCTTAGATCGTTAGAGCGCTGGATCGATTGACTGATTGATCGTTAGATCGCTATATCGTTATATCGCTAGACCGATATATCGCTAGATTGTTAGATCGCTAGTTCGTTAGATCGTTAGAGCGCTAGATCGTTAGATCGGTAGATCGATGGATCGTTAGATCGCTATATCCTCACATCGCTAGATCGTTGGATCGTTAGATCGTTAGATCGCTAGATCGTTAGATCGCTAGATCGTTAGATCGCTAGATCGATGCATGGTTAGATCGTTAGATCGGCACCTGATTAGATCCCTAGATCGATGAATCCTTAGATCGTTAGATCTTTTGATCGTTAGATCGCCGGTTCGATGGACAAATTGATCGTTAGATCGCTTCATCGTCACATCGCTTGATCGTTAGATCCCTACATCGCTAGATCGCTAGATCGTTAGATCGTTAGATCGTTAGATCGCTAGATCGATGAATCGTTAGATCGTTAGATTCCTAGATCGTTCGATCGTTAGATCGCCACCTTGTTAGATCCCTAGATCGATGGACCGTTAGATCGTGAGATCGGTAGATCGATGGATCGTTAGATCGTTAGATGGCTAGATGGTTGGATCGCCACCTCGTTAGATCCCTAGATCGATGGATCCTTAGATCGTTAAATCGCTAGATCGTTAGATCGCAGGATCGATGGTCTGATTGATCGTAAATCGTTAGATGGTTAGATCGCTATATGGTTACATCGCTAGATCGTTGGATCGTTAGATCGTTAGATCGCTAGATCGTAAGATCGTTCGAACCCTAGATCGATGGATCATTAGATCGCAAGGTCGATGGATCCTTAGATCGCTGGATCTTTAGATCGTTAGATCGCATGATCGTTAGATCGCTGGATCGATGGACTGATTGATCGTTAGATCGCTAGATCGTTATATCGCTAGATCGATGGATCGCTAGATTGTTAGATCGGTAGATTGTTAGATCGTTAGATCGCTAGATCGCTTGATCGCTAGATCGATGCAACGTTAGATCGCTATATCGCTAAATCTATGGATCGTTAGATCGCTAGATCGTTGGATCGTTAGATCGTTGGATCGCAAGATCGTTAGATCGCTACATCGATGGATCGTTAGATCGTTAGATCGCTAGTTCGTAAGATCGTTCGATCGCCAGATCGTTAGGTCGCCACCTTGTTAGAACCCTAGATCGATGGATCATTAGATCGCAAGGTCGATGGATCCTTAGATCGCTAGATCTTTAGATCGTTAGATCGCTTGATCGTTAGATCGCTGCATCGATGGACTGATTGATCGTTAGATCGCTAGATCGTTATATCGCTAGATCGATGGATCGCTAGATTGTTAGATCGGTGGATCGTGGATCTTAGATCGTTAGATCGCTAGATCGCTTGATCGCTAGATCGATGGATCGTTACATCGCTATATCGCTAGATCGCTAGATCGTTGGATCGTTAGATCGTTGGATCGGAAGGTCGTTAGATCGCTAGATCGATGGATCGTTGGATCTTTAGATCGTTCGATCGATGGATCGCTAGATTGTTACATCGCTAAATCCTTTGATCGCTAGATCGATGGATGGTTAGATCGTTGGATTGCTCGATCGTTAGATCGTTAGATCGCTAGATTGTTATATCGCTAGATCGATGGATCGCTAGATTGTTAGATCTCTGGATCGTTAGATCGTTAGATCGTTAGATCGCTAGATCGGTAGATCGCTAGATCGTTACATCACTAGATCGTTGGATTGTTAGATCGTTAGATCGCTAGATCGTTAGATCCCAAGATCCATGGATCGTTAGGTCGTTAGATCGTCAAATCGATGGATCGCTAGATCGTTATTGTTAGATCGGTTTGATGGATCGTTAAATCGATCGTTAGATCGCTAGATGGTTGGATCGTTATCGTTGGATCGCTAAGATCGTTATATCGTTCGTTAGATCCCTCGAGTTTGATGGATCGTTAAATCGCGTTAGATCGTTATATCGCTAGATGGTTGATCGATCGTTAGATCGGTGGATCGTTGGATCGTTAAGATCGTTATCGCTTGATCGCTAGATCGATGGATTGATCGGATCGTTAAATCTATGATCGTTAGATCGCTAGGTCGATGGATCCTTAGATCGTTAGATCGCTGGATCGATGGACTCATTGATCGTTAGATCGCTAGATCGTTATATCGCTAGATCGATGGATCGCTAGATTGTTAGATCGGTGGATCGTTAGATCGTTAGATCGCTAGATCGCTAGATCGCTTGATCGCTAGATCGATGGATCGTTAGATCGCTATATCGCTAAATCTATGGATCGTTAGATCGCTAGATCGTTGGATCGTTGGATCGCAAGATCGTTAGATCGCTACATCGATGGATCGTTAGATCGTTAGATCGCTAGTTCGTAAGATAGTTCGATCGCCAGATCGTTAGGTCGCCACCTTGTTAGAACCCTAGATCGATGGATCATTAGATCGCAAGGTCGATGGATCCTTAGATCGCTAGATCTTTAGATCGTTAGATCGCTTGATCGTTAGATCGCTGCATCGATGGACTGATTGATCGTTAGATCGCTAGATCGTTATATCGCTAGATCGATGGATCGCTAGATTGTTAGATCGGTGGATCGGGATCGTTAGATCGTTAGATCGCTAGATCGCTTGATCGCTAGATCGATGGATCGTTACATCGCTATATCGCTAGATCGCTAGATCGTTGGATCGTTAGATCGTTGGATCGGAAGGTCGTTAGATCGCTAGATCGATGGATTGTTGGATCTTTAGATCGTTCGATCGATGGATCGCTAGATTGTTACATCGCTAAATCCTTAGATCGCTAGATCGATGGATGGTTAGATCGTTGGATTGCTCGATCGTTAGATCGTTAGATCGCTAGATTGTTATATCGCTAGATCGATGGATCGCTAGATTGTTAGATCTCTAGATCGTTAGATCGTTAGATCGTTAGATCGCTAGATCGGTAGATCGCTAGATCGTTACATCACTAGATCGTTGGATCGTTAGATCGTTAGATCGCTAGATCGTTAGATCCCAAGATCCATGGATCGTTAGGTCGTTAGATCGTCAGATCGATGGATCGCTAGATTGTTAGATCTTAAGATCGTTAGATCGTTAGATCGTTAGATCGCTATATCGTTAGATCTCTAGGATCGTTAGATCGCTAGATCGTTAGATCGCTAGATCGTTGGATCGTTAGATCGTTGGATCGCAAGATCGTTATATCGCTAGATTGATGGATCGTTAGATCGTTAGATCGCTAGATCGATGGATCGGTAGATTGTTAGATCGCTAGATCGATGGAGGGATAGATCGTTAGATTGCTAGATCTTTAGATCGTTATATCGCTACATCGATGGATCGCTAGATTGTTAGATCTCTAGATCGTTAGATCGTTAGATCGTTAGATCGCTAGATCGCTAGATCGCTAGATCGCTAGGTCGCTAGATTGTTAGATTGCTAGATGGTTGGATCGTTACATCGTTAGATCGCTAGATCGGTGGATCGTTAGATCGCTATATCCTCACATCGCTAGATCGTTGGATCGTTAGATCGTTAGATCGCCATATCGATGGATGGTTAGATCGTTAGATCGCCACCTGATTAGATCCCTAGAACGATGGATCGTTAAATCGTTAGATCGCTAGGTCGTTGGATCCTTAGATCGTTAGATCTTTTGATCGTTAGATCGCCGGATCGATGGACAAATTGATCGTTAGATCGTTTCATCGTCACATCGCTAGATCGTTAGATCCCTACATGTTTGCCGATGACACCAACCTTACGTTATCTGCTAAGACGTTAACAGAGCTTAAGCTAGCTCTAACCTGTGAATTAAATAACCTTAGCTGTTGGCTGAAAGCTAACAAGCTCAGTCTAAATGTTGCTAAAACAGAGCTAATGATTATTGGATCAAGACAAAGACTATCTGCCCAATGTGACGATGTAGAAATAAGAATTGATGACCAAATTATTAAGAGAGTCGATCATACCAAATCCTTGGGTCTTACCATAGATGCTCTACTCTCTTGGGGTAAACGCGTTGAAGAGGTTTGCAAGAAAGTCTCTTCAGCTATAGGCGCCCTAAAACGTGTGCAGCCCTTTATATCCAAAGAAACTGCAATTCAAATTTATAACGCTTTAATTATGCCTCATTTTGATTACTGCAGCCCCGTCTGGGACTGTTTGAGTGGTTACTTGAGTGATAAGCTCCACAAATTACAGAATCGTGCAGCCAGAGTTATTACTAAATCACCCTTTGATGCGAGCTCAAACCACCTTCTCTCCACCCTCAGCTGGGAGAGGCTATCTCTTCGACGAAAGAAACAAAAAGCCGTAATGATGTATAAAACCATGAATGACCTTGCTCCAGAATATCTGCTAAGTCTTTTCTCTCAGCGTCTCTCGCTTACAACGTGAGAAACTCTGAGGGAAGGCTGACCTTGTCCAAACCAAGCACCAATTATTTGAAACGAAGCTTCTCTTACAGCGGGGCCATGTTATGGAATAACTTGCCCAAAAACTTAAAAAACGCTGCATCCGTTGATCATTTTAAGCGAAATATCAAGAAGGTAGCTGATATATCGGATTCCCACACGGCAATCATGTAAAGCAGTTGTAATTAGTTTTAGTTTTTAACTTAAGCTTAACTCATGATTTCCCGTGTTTAAATAAAGATTTACATACATACATACATCGCTAGATCGTTAGATCGCTAGATCGATGAATCGCTAGATTGTAAGAACGCTAGATCGTTAGATCGCTAGATCGATGGATCGTTAGATTCCTAGATCGTTCGATCGTTAGATCGCCACCTCGTTAGATCCCTAGATCGATGGATCGTTGGATCGTGAGATCGATAGATCGATGGATCGTTAGATCGTTAGATCGCTAGATGTTTGGATCGAAATCTCGTTAGATCCCTAAAACGATGGATCCTTAGATCGTTAAATCTTTAGATCGTTAGATCGCTGGATCGATGGACTAATTGATCGTTAGATCGCTAGATCGATGGATCGTTAGATTGTTAGATCGCTAGTTCGTTAGATCGTTAGCTCGCTAGATCGTTAGATCGCTAGATCGATGCATCGTTAAATCGCTATATCGTCACATCGCTAGATTGTTAGATCGCAGGATCGATGGACTGATTGATCGTTAGATCGTTAGATGGTTAGATCGCTATAGATCGATGGATCGTTAGATCGATGGATCGTTAGATCGTTAGATCGCTAGATGGATGAACTGATTGATCCTTAGATCGCTAGATCGTTATATCGCTAGATGGATGGATCGCAAGATTGTTAGATCGCTAGTTCGTTAGATCGTTAGAGCGCTAGATCGTTAGATCGCTAGATCGATGGATCGATAGATCGCTATCTAGATCTTTAGATCGGTAGATCGTTAGATCGATGAATTGATTGATCGTTAGATCGCGAAATCGTTATATCGCTAGATCGATGGATCGCTAGATTGTTAGATCGCTAGATCGTTAAATCGCTAGATCGATGGATCGTTAAATCGTTAGACTGCTAAATAGTTAGATCGTTAGATCGCGACCTCGTTAACACCCTAGATCGATGGATCGTTAGATCGTTAGATCGCTAGATCGTTAGATAGCTGGATCGCTTGACTGATTGATCGTTAGATCGCTAGATCGTTATATTGCTAGATCGATGGATCGCTAGATTGTTAGATCCCTAGATGGTTAGATCGTTAGATCGCAAGATCAATGGATCGTTAGATCTTTAGATCGCTATATTGTTACATCGCTAGATCGATGGATGGTTAGATCGTTAGATTGCTAGATCGTTAGATGGCTAGATCGTTATATCGCTAGATCGATGGATCGCTATATTGTTAGATCGATGGATCGTTAGATCGTTAGATCGCTAGATCGATGAATCGCTATATCGATGGATCGTTAGATCGTTAGATCGCTAGATCGATGAATCGCTAGATTGTTAGATCGGTAGAGCGTTAGATCGTTAGATCGCTAGATCGCCACCTCGTTAGATCCGTAGATCGATCGATCGTTAGAACGTTAGATTGCTAGGTCGATGGATCGTTAGATCGTTAGATGTTTAAATTGGTAGATCGTTAGATCGATGGTTTTATCGATCGTTAGATCGCGAAATCGTTATATCGTTAGATCGATGGATCGGTAGATTGTTTGATCGCCACCTCGTTAGCTCCCTAGATCGATGGATCGGTAGATCGTTAGATCGCTGGATTGATGGACTGATTGATCGTTAGATCGCTAGATCGTTACATCGCTAGATCGATGGATCGCTAGATTATTAGATCGGTAGATCGTTACATCGTTAGATCACTAGATCGATGAATCGTTAGATCACTATATCGTTAGATCGCTAGATCGATGGATCGTTAGATTGTTAGATCGCTAAATTGTTAGATCGCGACCTCGTTAGATCCTTAAATACATGGATCGTTATATCGCTAGGTCGATGGATGCTTAAATCGTTACATCGCTGGATCGCTGGACTGATTGATTTTTACATCGCTAGATCGTTATATCGCTAGATCGATGGATCGCTAGATTGTTAGATCGTTAGATCCCTAAGTCGATGGATCCTTAGATCGTTAACTCGCTGGATCGATGGATGGTTAGATCGTTAGATCGTTAGATCACTATATCGTCACATCACAAGATCGTTGGATCGTTAGATCGTTAGATCGGCAGATCGTTAGGTCGCCACCTCGCTAGATCCCTAGATCGATGGATCGTTAGATCGCATGGTCGATGGATCCTTTGATCGCTAGATCGATGGATCGCTAGATTGTTAGATCGGTAGATCGTTAGATCGTTAGATCGCTAGATCGCTAAATCGTTAGATCCCTAGATCGATGGATCGTTAGATCGTTAGGTCGCTAGGTCGATGGATCCTTAGACCGTTAGATCTTTAGATCGTTAAATCGTTAGATCGATGAATTGATTGATCATCAGATCGCGAGATCGTTATATAGCTAGATCGATGGATCGCTAGATCGTTAGATCATTAGATCGTTAGATCGTTAGATCGCAACCTCGTTAGATCCGTAGACCGATGGATCGATGGATCGTTAGATCGTTAGATCGCTAGGTCGAAGGATCGTTAGATCGTTAGATCGGTAGATCGATAGATCGTTAGATGGTTAGATCGCTAGATCGTTAGATCGCCACCTTGTTAGATCCCTAGATCGATGGATCGTTATATCGCAAGGTCGATGGATCCTTAAATACTTAGATCGCTAGATCGATGGACTGATTGATCGTTAGATCATTAGATCGTTAGATTGCTATATCGTTAAATCGCTAGATCGTTGGATCGTTAGATCGCTATATCGTTAAATCGCTAGATCGTTTGATTGTTAGATCGTTGGATCGCTAGATCGTTAGATCGCAAGATCGATGGATCGTTAGATCGTTAGATCGGTAGATCGATAGATCGTTAGATCGTTAGATCGCTAGATCGTTAGATCGCCACCTTGTTAGATCCCTAGATCGATGGATCGTTATATCGCTAGGTCGATGGATCCTTAAATACTTAGATCGCTGGATCGATGGACTGATTGATCGTTAGATCATTAGATCGTTAGATTGTATATCGTTAAATCGCTAGATCGTTGGATCGTTAGATCGTTAGATCGCTAGATGGTTAGGTCGCCACCTCGTTAGATCCCTAGATCGATGGATCAATAGATTGCAAGGTCGATGGATCCTGAGATCGCTAGATCTTTAGGTCGTTAGATCGCTAGATCGTTAGACCGCTGGATCGACGGACTGATTGATCGTTAGATCGCTAGATCGTTATATCGCTAGATTGCTAAATGGATGGATCGTTAGATCGCTACATCGATAGATCGCTAGATCGATTGATCGTTAGATCGTTACATCGCCAGTTTGATTGATCGTTAGATCGTTAGATCGCCACCTAGTTAGATCCATAGATCGATGGATCGTTATATCAGTAGGTCGATGGATCCTTAGATCGTTAGATCGCTTGATCGATGGACTGATTGATCGTTACATTGCTAGATCGTTATATTGCTAGATCGATGGATCCCTAGATTTTTAGATCGCTAGATCGATGGATCGTTAGATCGTTAGATTGCTAGATCGTTAGATCGCAAGATCGATGGATCGTTAGATCGATCGTTAGATCGTTAGATCCCTAGATCGTTAGATCGTTAGATCGCCACCTCGTTAGATCCCTAGATCGATGGATCGTTAGATCGTTAGATCGCTCGATCGATGGATCGTTAGATCGCTATATCATTAGATCGCTAGATCGTTGGATCGTTAGATCGCTAGATCGTTAGATCCCTTGATCGATGGATCGTTAGATCGTTAGATTGCTAGATCGATGGAACGTTAGATCGTTAGATCGCTTGATCGTTAGATCGCCTCCTCGTTAGATCCCTAGATCGATGGATCGTTGGATCCTTAGATCGCTGGGTCGATGGATCCTTAGATCGTTAGATCTTTACATTGTTAGATCGTTAGATCGATGGCTTTATTGATCGTTAGATCGCGAGATTATTATATCGCTAGATCGATGGATCGCTCGATTGTTAGATCCCTAGATCGATGGATCCTTACATCGTTAGAACGTAAGATCGCCACCTCGTTAGATCCCTAGATTGATGGATCGTTAGATCGTTACATCGCTGGATCGATGGACTGATTGATCGTTAGATCTCTAGATCGATGGATCTTTAGATTGTTAGATCGCTAGATCGCTAGATCCTTAGATCGCTAGATCGTTAGATCGCTAGATCCTTATAGATTGCTAGATCGACGGATCGATGCATCGTTAGATCGCTAGATCGTTTGATCGATGGATCGTTAGATCGCTAGATCGTTAGATCGATGGATGGTTAGATCGTTACATCGTTAGATAGTTAGATCGCTAGATCGAATATCGCTAGATCCATTGATCGCTGGATTGTTAGATCGCTAGTTCGTTACATCGTTAGATCGCTAGATCGATGGATCGTTAGATCGCTATATCGTCACATTCCTAGATCGTTGGATCGTTAGATCGTTAGATCGCTAGATCGCTAGATCGTTAGATTGCTAGATGGATGCATCTTTAGATCGCTAGATCGCTAGATCGTTAGATCGCCACCTGGTTAGATCCTTAGGTCGAAGGATCTTTAGATCGTTATATTGGTAGATCGATGGATCGCTAGATTGTTAGATCGCTAGATCGCTATATCGCTAGATCGTTAGATCGCTAGATCGATGAATCGATGGACTGATTGATCGTTAGATCGCTAGATCGTTATATCGCTAGATCGAGGTATCGCTAGATCGTTTTATCGCTAGATCGATGGATCGCTAGATTGTTAGATCGCTAGTTCGTTACATCGTTAGATCGCTAGATCGATGGATCGTTAGATCGCTATATCGTCACATTGCTAGATCGATGGATCGTTAGATCGTTAGATCGCTAGATCGCTAAATCGTTAGATTGCTAGATCGATGCATCTTTATATCGTTAGATCGATAGAGCGTTAGATCGCCACCTGGTTAGATCCCTAGGTCAAAGGATCGTTAGATCGTTATATCGCTAGATCGATGGATCGCTAGATTGTTAGATCGCCAGATCGTTAGATCGTTAGATCGCTAGATCGATGGATCGTTAGATCCCTATATCGTTACATCTTTAGATCGGTGGATCGTTAGATCGTTAGATCGCTAGATCGTTAGATCGCTAGATCGATGGATCGTTAGATCGCTATATCGTAACATCGCTAGATCGTTAGATCGTTACATCGCTAGATCGTAAGATCGTTGGCTCGCTAGTTCGTTAGGTCGCCACGTCGTTAGAACCCTAGATCGATAGATCATTACATCCCAAGGTCGATGGCTCCTTGGATCGCTAGATCTTTAGATCGTTAGATCGCTTGATCGTTAGATCGCTGGATCGATGGACTGATTGATCGTTAGATCGCTAGATCGTTATATCGCTAGATGGATGGATCGCTAGATTGTTAGATTGGTAGATCGTTAGATGGCTAGATCGCTAGATCGATGGATCGTTAGATCGCTATATCGTTAGATCGCTAGATCGTTGGATCGTTAGATCGTTGGATCGCAAGATCGTTAGATCGCTACATCGATGGATCGTTAGATCGTTAGATTGCTAGATCGTTCGATCGTTAGTTCGGTAGATCGTTGGATCGTTAGATTATAAGATTGCGAGATCGTTCGATCGTTAGATTGCCACCTCGATAGATCCCTCGATCGATGGATCGTTAGATCGCTAGATTCTTAGATCGCTGGATAGATGGACTGATTGATCGTTAGATCGTTAGATGGTTAGATCGCTATATGGTTACATCGCTAGATCGTTGGATCGTCAGATCGTTAGATCGCTAGATCGTAAGATCGTTAGGTCGCCACCTCGTTAGAACCCTAGATCGATGGATCATTAGATCGCAAGGTCGATGGATCCTTAGATCGCTAGATCTTAAGATCGTTAGATCGCATGATCGTTAGATCGCTGGATCGATGTACTGATTGATCGTTATATCGCTAGATCGATGGATCGCTAGATTGTTAGATCGGTAGATCCTTAGATCGTTAGATCGCTAGATCGCTAGATCGATGGATTGTTAGATCGTTAGATTGCTAGATCGTTAGATCGTTAGATCGCTAGATCGTTATATCGCTAGATCGATGGATCGCAAGATTGTTAGATCTCTAGATCGTTAGATCGTTAGATCGTTGGATCGCTAGATCGCTAGGTCGCTAGATCGTTAGATCGCTAGATGGTTGGATCGTTACATCGTTAGATCGCTAGATCCATGGATCGTTAAATCGTTACATCGCTAGAGCGATGGATCGCTAGATTGTTAGATCGGTAGATCGTTAGATCGCTAGATCGCCACCTTGTTAGATCCCTAGATCGATTGATCGTGAGATCGTTAGATCTTTAGATCGTTAGATCGCATGATCGTTAGATAGCTGGATCGATGGACTGATTGATCGTTAGATCGCTAGATCGTTATATCGCTAGATCGGTGGATGGCTAGATTGTTAGATCGGTAGATCCTTAGATCCTTAGATCGCTAGATCGCTAGATCGATGGATTGTTAGATCGCTATATCGTTAGATGGCTAGATCGTTGAATCGTTAGATCGTTGGATCGCAAGATCGTTAGATCGCTACATCGATGGATCGTTAGATCTTTAGATTGCTAGATCGTTCGATCGTTAGATCGCCACCCGGTTAGATCCCTAGATCGATGGATCGTTAGATCGTTATATCGTTAGATTGATGGATCGCTAGATCGTTAGATCGCTAGATCGATGGATCGTTAGATCGGTTTATCGTTACATCGCTAGATCGTTGGATCGTTAGATTGTTAGATCGCTCGATGGATGGATCGCTAGATTGTTAGATCGCTAGATCCTTAGATCGCTAGATCGATGGATGGTTAGATCGTTAGATTGCTTGATCGTTAGATCGTTAGATCGCTAGATCGTTATATCGCTAGATCGATGGATCGCTAGATTGTTAGATCTCTATATCGTTAGATCGCTAGATCGCCAGATCGTTGGATCGTTAGATCGTTAGATTGCCAGATCGTTAGATCGCTAGATTCATGGATCGTTAGATCTTTAGATCGCTAGATCGTGGGATCGCTAGATTGTTAGATCGGTAGATCGTTAGATCGTTGGATCGCTAGATCGCCATATGGTTAGATCCCTAGATTGATGGATCGTTAGATCGCTATATCGTTAGATCGCTAGATCGATGGATCGTTAGATCGTTAGATCGCTAGATCGATGGATCGCTAGATTGTTAGATCGCTAGGTCCTTAGATCGCTAGATCGAAGGATGGATGGATGGATAGAAGTTTTTGAAAGAATTGTTTATAATCAACTTTTCCATTATCTAGATGATAACACGCTTGGAAATTTTTGTGCCAATTTTGGCCAAGTTAAGTGTCCCCAGTTTCCAGTCCCTAATTAGCAGTTCTATAGCGCGGTCATTTGGCAGCCATTTCTACAGGCTTTAAGCTTTCTGTTGATATGCGATTTGCATGCGTTTACATCTTTCTTCTGCAAAATTTTTCCTTGTACTTTTACTCTCTGTTTCATGCACACTGAGTTCGCAGTCCTTCACGAAAAATTGAGTATTTTTGTCGAAAATTTTCTCGCTGGGAAACGTATTATTGCCAGGTATGATATCGTAAACAGAAGACCTGAAACCTCGGCTGTGTTTTCCTCGTTTTGGTTTTTTACCGGATGCCTCTGGTTCTTAGAGATTTTTGCGTTTATATGGTTCGCTGAGCGGTTTACATAGGGAGCAAGTCACGAAGAAAGAGCACTACATCGAAGAAATGGAAGTCAAATTTTCCTCTTGGGGAGCTCAGTAAGCAGAGGGCTACGCTTCGAGCGGAGTACCTTTTGAAATCAAAGGAATTTGTACCTTAAAAAAAAGACTTCAGCGACTCAAGAATAAGGTAAGTTTAGCTTGAAAAAGGTTTTTTTAGTAAAAGGAGAGGACTACCGTGTGGCACGAAAATTTTGCGGGTTCTTATTTTTGCGATTTCTCCATCGATCCGCTAAAATTTACTCCAGAGTAAATGTTCTCTAAGTTAAATTCGCTACATTCATTTCGTACAGAAGTAGTGGGAAGAAGTTGATAAAATATCAAGCAAATTCATCTTGTGTGATCATGTCCGCAATTCTCATGACCACTCTGTTTAACAAAGTATTTATATCACAAGGAGAAATTTGATGCTGATCATTCATAGGGCTTAAAGGGTTAACTTACGTTCTTGAACTTGCAGAAAACTCGCATAAAAGAAAATGTTGATTTGGTAAAAGTTGATCTTCCCGCTGTCAAGACTAAAAGAAGGTTAGTTTTTGAAGTGACAGCTAACACATCCACTCTAAGAAAAAAAGTCCAACTGTGCTCACTGATGAGGGAAAGCTAAACGTGCCGCAGCGAAGTGCCAGCAGAAGACAACTTGAAACGTTGGTTGCAGCAACAGAGGTAAATGGTGGATCTGTTGAAGACAGGTCCCCAGCCTTGGATGGCATGTTTTCTACGCTGACTAAATATGCGAAGACAGCAGCTCTATCTAAATACTTTTCTTCATCAAAAAAGATGAGAAAAGCTAGTCTAGCAGTAATAAAACCTCAGGCTAAGCAGTATGAGCAAAGTGATCATAATGTCATTGATTCACTTTCTATGCTTTATGCAGGAGGATTGATGGGAAAGGTAAAATATGAACAAACAAGATCAGCTCTTGTTATGAAAAATACTAAGAAACACACCAAGAAACTAGGTTCTGTGTCTAAAAAAAGAGTTTTGTTTGGTATGGGTATCCCAATTCCTAAACTCCTTCCCTATGGGTTGTTAATGAAAAAAATTGAAGAATTTTATTCAATAAGGGAAACCCTATGCCATGACCTTCCACCTGATCAGCAGGTTGATGGGGTCTATAGAAACCTGGAGAACTTTCTACTTCTGCTGGCCAAGTTCTATTTTGAGACTGATCAGTACAGTAAACCTGGGGATAAACTGGTGTGGTTCAGTGAGAGGGAGGGAGCATTAAAAATTGCCATAGGGGTGATGGGGCTCCTTTTGGGAAATGGGATCAATCTATGTCATGGCTGATAAGTTTTTTGAATGTGGGGCCCAGGGTAGCTAGTCCCAATGACAATTTTTTGTTATTTGGAGCTAGTTGTAAGGAGGATCACATGGTCGTTTCTCGTTTTACAGTGAAACTTGCTATAGACATGGAAAAAATAGAGAGCAAATCTTACACAGTATTGGGTAAGAATGTCACCTTTTCTTTTGATCTCCTGCCAGGAGATATGAAATTCCTTGCATATATAAATGGGGAATTAAGTAATGCAGCTAAATATTTTTCTAGCTTTGCTAATGTCTCCAAAGATGACTGTAATGCACTGAATGGGAAGTATGGAGAATCTCATGATTGTAAGTGGAAGCCTTGGCAGTATGCAGAAAGAATCAAAGTTGCAAAACAGGTTGAAGATTTCAAGAAAAAAATACCTAGTCATTTAGCAGTATCAACAAAGAGATCCAAAGTAACTCCATTTATTGCTGTAAAAAAATCCAGACAAGAATTCAAACCATTAATTGGTAAGCTATGTGACAAGGAAGTTGTTGAACCACTTCACCTTAAGAATAATGGTGTCCAACATTTTCATGCAATGTTACTTGATCTTGCTATTTCTGTAAGTAACCTCCCCCCAAAATTAAATAGTCTTGATGATTTGCCCTCCAATTCGGCAATGTCCAGATATTTAAAGGCCATGGAACAAGATGTTAAAGCAGGGAGAATGAAAAAACAACTAGGTAGGTGGCTCCTTGAGGATAGAGCTAAAGATAAAGACTTCACTTGCAGGTTAACTGGTAAAGATTCCCGCCTAATCTTGCATGGCTTTATGTATCTAGTGAAAGCAATTCAGGGTGACTCAAATGATCCCAAGTTGCTAATGCGACTTCTGCCAATTGTCGTCATTGGTATTCGACTCAGGGTTTTTAGGTATGGTAATAAAGATGAAATAAAGGAAAAATAAAAATTACTTGAGATAAAAAAACTAACTACAACATATATATATATATATGTTGCTACCTCAACTCATTAGTAACTGTATAGAAAACACTGTTCCCTCTTCAATGATGAAGGATACCAAAGGCATTCCAATGGCCATAATGTAATTTCAATTCCAACATTTCTTCTTTATATTTATATTTCATAATTCCATTCTTCCTTTCATCAACAATGAGTTTCACTTCCCCTTTTCCAACTCCTAGCTTCTTTGTGAATCCTTGGCAGTCCTCAAATTTATTAAATAGGGCACACAGTCTTCTCATACTTGAGAATGTTATTGTGACTGAATAAGACTGCTCCAAAACATCTACACCAAAACGTGTAAGATTTACAACCCCTTCATTCAATAAATTCAATTGAACACTTCCTGTGGCATCGGGACGTCAAAACGAATCATCCAAGGATGGATTTTACTCATCCGCGGACTAAGTCGGCGATAAATTCCTTTCTTAGCACGTATCATTGTGCGCTCCAACGTGGAAGATATGGGACAAATTTCATGCTGATATCGATCCCGAAGGGGACCGTATTTTCCCTTCACAACAGCCTCAGCCACTTTCCCTAGCGCTTGAAATGTTTGATCTAGATCTCTCAGCTTATGTACATTTGAAATCCGCCGGGAAAAATTCGACTTCTGGCGATTTAATGCTCCTTTAATGCCACTAATATTTCCACTTGGTTAGGTTCCCTTTGAGCCGCCATCTTTTTTTTTTGATTCACATGGACCCAATCCTCCGCGCGGCCGCGAAAAGTTGGCCGAATTTTAGGTCAAAATTTCCAAGCGTGTAATAAATTGCTACTAGGTTGCCAATCAGGGTTCCGTTCTCTACATAGTACGCTCACGGCTTTGCTTGAGGCAACAAATGCTTGGTCAGTAAACATCGACAATGGCCTTCTAAATGGCGTTGTCTGTATTGACCTTACTAAGGCATTCGACACCATTGATCATGAGATCATCTTGCGTAAGATGTCGTACTTGGGTGTCGATCAGGCAGCTATAAAATGGTGGCCGAAGTAAGGTCAATAGTGGCCGAACCCAAAGATGTAATGTCAGTGGCAAACTATCATCTGCTCGTACCCTCAGTTGCGGCGTGCCGCAGGGTAGCATATTGGGTCCTTTGATATTTTTAATTTACATTAATGATCTTCCCAACTCCCTGCGGGGCGCCGTACCAAGAATGTTTGCCGACGACACCAACCTTACGTTATCTGCTAAGACGTTAACAGAGCTTAAGCTAGCTCTAACCCCTGAATTAAATAACCTTAGCTGTTGGCTGAAAGCTAACAAGCTCAGTCTAAATGTTGCTAAAACAGAGCTAATGATTATTGGATCAAGACAAAGACTATCTGCCCAATGTGACGATGTAGAAATCAGAATTGATGACCAAATTATTAAGAGAGTCGATCATACCAAATCCTTGGGTCTTACCATAGATGCTCAACTCTCTTGGGGTAAACACGTTGAAGAGATTTGCAAGAAAGTCTCTTCAGCTATAGGCGCCCTAAAACGTGTGCGGCCCTTTATATCCAAAGAAACTGCAATTCAAATTTATAACGCTTTAATTATGCCTCATTTTGATTACTGCAGCCCCGTCTGGGACTGTTTGAGTGGTTACTTGAGTGATAAGCTCCAAAAATTACAGAATCGTGCAGCCAGAGTTATTACTAAATCACCCTTTGATGCGAGCTCAAACCACCTTCTCTCCACCCTCAGGTGGGAGAGGCTATCTCTTCGACGAAAGAAACAAAAAGCCGTAATGATGTATAAAACCATGAAAGACCGTGCTCCAGAATATCTGCAAAGTCTTTTCTCTCAGCGTCAATCTGCTTACAACTTAAGAAACTCTGAGGGAAGGCTGACCTTGTCCAAACCAAGCACCAATTATTTGAAGCGAAGCTTCTCTTACAGCGGGGCCATGTTATGGAATAACTTGCCCAAAAACTTAAAAAACGCTGCATCCGTTGAGCATTTTAAGCGAAATATCAAGAAGGTAGCTGATATATCGGATTCCCACACGGCAATCATGTAAAGCAGTTGTAATTAGTTTTAGTTTTTAACTTAAGCTTAACTGATGATTTCCCGTGTTTAAATAAAGATTTACATACATACATACATCGTTAGAGTGCTAGATCGTTAGATCGGGAGATCGCTAGATCCTTATATCGCTAGATCGATGGATCGCTAGATTGTTAGATCTCTAGATCGCTAGATCGCTAGATCGCTAGGTCGCTAGATTGTTAGATCGCTAGATCGTTGGGTCGTTAGATCGTTAGAACGCTAGATCGTTAGATCGCTAGATCCTTGGATCGTTAAAGGGTTACATCGCTAGATCGATGGATCGGTAGATTGTTAGATCGGTAAATCGTTAAATCGTTAGATCGCTAGATCACCACCTTTTTAGATCCCTAGATCGATGGATCGTGAGATCGTTAGATCGCAAGGTCGATGGATCCTTAGATCGTTAGATGTTTTGATCTTTAGATCGGTAGATCGTTAGATCAATGGATTGATTGATCGTTAGATCGCGAAATGGTTATATCGCTAAATCGATGGATTGCTAGATTGTTGGATGGCTAGATCGTTACATCGATAGATCGATGAATCGTTAGATCGTTAGATTGCTAAATAGTTCGATCGTTAGATCGTTAGATTGTTAGATCGCCACCTCGTTAGCTCCCTAGATCGATGGATCGTTAGATCGTTAGATGGCTAGATCGTTAGAACGCTGGATCGATGGACTGATTGATCGTTAGATCGCTAGATCGTTATATTGCTAGATCGATGGATCACTAGATTGTTAGATCGCTAGATCGTTAGATCGTAAGATCGCTAGATTGTTAGATCGCAAGATCGATGGTTGTTAGATCTTTAGATCACTATTTTGTTACATCGCTAGATCGATGGATGGTTAGATCGTTAGATTGCTAGATCGTTACATCGTTAGATGGCTAGATCGTGATATCGCTAGATCGATGGATCGCTAGATTGTTAGATCGCAAGATCGATGGATCATTAGATCATTAGATTGCTAGATCGTTCGATCGTTCGATCGCTAGATCGTTAGATCGCCACCTCGTTAGGTTCCTAGATCGATGGATCGTTAGATCGTGAGAACGCTAAATCGATGGATCGTTAGATTGTTAGTTTGCTAGATGGTTGGATTGCCACCTTGTTAGATCCCTAGATCGATGGATCGTTAGATCGTTAGATCGCTAGATCGTTAGATCGCCACCTCGTTAGATCCCTAGATGGGTGGATCGTTTGATCGTTAGATCGCTAGATCGATGGATTGTTAGATCGCTATATCATTAGATCGCTAGATCGTTGGATCGTTAGATCGCTAGATCGTTAGATCGCTTGATCGATGGATCGTTAGATCGTTAGATCGCTAGATCGATAGATCGTTAGATCGTTAGATCGCTAGATCGTTAGATCGCCACCTCGTTAGATCCCTAGATCGATGGATCGTTGGATCGTTAGATCGCTGGGTCGATGGATCCTTAGATCGTTAGATCTTTACATTGTTAGATCGTTAGATCGATGGCTTGATTGATCGTTAGACTTCGAGATCATTATATCGCTAGATCGATGGATCGCTAGATTGTTAGATCGCTAGATCGTTAGATCGCTAGATCGATGGATCCTTAGATCGTTAGATCGTAAGATCGCCACCTCGTTAGATCCCTAGATCGATAGATCGTTAGATCGTTAGATCGCTGGATCGATGGACTGATTGACCGTTAGATCGCTAGATCGTTATATCGCTAGATCGATGGATCGTTAGATTGTTAGATCGCTAGATCGTTAGATCGCTAGATCGTTAGATCGCTAGATCGCTAGATCGTTAGATCGTAGATCCTTATAGATCGCTAGATCGACGGATCGATGCATCGTTAGATCTCTAGATCGTTAGATCGATGGATCGTTAGATCGCTAGATCGTTAGATCGGTGGATGGTTAGATCGTTAGATCGCTAGATCGTTATATCGCTAGATCGATGGATCGCTAGATTGTTAGATCGCTAGTTCGTTACACCGTTAGATCGCTAGATCGATGGATCGTTAGATCGCTATATCGTCACATTGCTAGATCGTTGGATCGTTAGATCGTTAGATGGCTAGATCGCTAGATCATTAGATTGCTAGATCGATGCATCGTTAGATCGTTAGATCGCCACCTGGTTAGATCCATAGGTCGAAGGATCGTTAGATCGTTATATTGCTAGATCGATGGATCGCTAGATTGTTAGATCGCTAGATCGTTAGATCGTTAGATCGCTAGATCGTTAGATCGCTAGATCGATGGATCGATGGAATGATTGATCGTTATATCGCTAGATCGTTAGATCGTTAGATCGCTAGATCGTTAGATCGCCACCTGGTTAGATCCAAAGGTCGAAGGATCGATAGATCGTTATATTGCTAGATCGATGGATCGCTAGATTGTTAGATCGCTAGATCGTTAGATCGTTAGATCGATAGATCGTTAGATCGCTGGATCGATGGACCGATGGACTGATTGATCGTTGTATCGCTAGATCGATGGATCGTTAGATTGTTAGATCGCTAGATCGTTAGATCGTTAGATCGTTAGATCGCTAGATCCTTATAGATTGCTAGATCGACCGATCGATGCATCGTTAGATCGCTAGATCGTTAGATCGATGGATCGTTAGATCGATAGAACGTTAGATCGATGGATGGTTAGATCGTTAGATCGCTAGATTGAAGTATCGCTAGATCGTTATATCGCTAGATCGATGGATCGCTAGTTTGTTACATCGTTAGATCGCGAGATCGATGGATCGTTAGATCGCTAGATTGCTAGATCGCTAGATTGTTAGATTGCTAGATCGATGCATCGTTAGATCGTTAGATCGCCACCTGGTTAGATCCCTAGGTCGAAGGATCGTTAGATCGTTATATCGCTAGATCGATGGATCGCTAGATTGTTAGATCGCTAGATCGTTAGATCCTCAGATCTCTAGATCGTTAGATCGCTAGATCGATGGATCGTTAGATCGCTATATCGTTACATCTTTAGATCGTTAGATCGTTAGATCATTAGATCGCTAGATCGTTAGATCGCTAGATCGATGGATTGTTAGATCGTTAGATTGCTAGATCGTTAGATCGTTAGATCGCGAGATCGTTATATCGCTAGATCGATGGATCGCTAGATTGTTAGATCGCTAGATCGTTAGATCGGTATATCGATGGATTGTTAGATCGTTAGATAGCTAGATAGTTAGCTCGTTAGATCGTTAGATTGTCACCTCGTTAGATCCCTAGATTGATGGATCGTTAGATCGTTAGATCGCTGGATCAATGACTGATTGATCGCTAGATCGCTAGCTCGATGAATCGGTAGGTTGTTACATCGGTAGATCGTTAGATCGTTAGATTGAAGATCGATAGATCGTTAGATCCCTATATCGATCGATCGTTAGATCGTTAGATCTTTAGATCGTTAGATCTCTAGATCTTAAGATCGCTGGATCGATGAACTGATTGATCGTCATATCGCTAGATCGATGGAGCGCTATATTGTTAGATCGCTAGATCGTTAGATCGTTAGATCGCTAGATCGATGGAACGTTAGATCTTTAGATCGCTATATCGCTACATCGTTAGATCGCCACCTCGTTATATCCCTAGATCGATGGATCGTTATATCGCTAGAGCGATGGATCCTTAGATCGTTAGATCGCTAAATCGATAGACTGATTGATCGTTAGAGCGTTAGATCGTTAGATCGCTATATCGTTAGATCGTTAGATCGTTAGATCGCTAGATCGTCAGTTCGTTCGATCGGTAGATCGTTAGGTCGCCACTTTGTTAAATCCCTAGATCGATGGATCATTAGATCGCAAGGTCGATGGATCCTTAGATCGCCAGATCTTTAGATCTTTAGATCGCTAGATCGTTAGATCGCTGGATCGATGGACTGATTGATCGTTAGATCGCTAGATCGTTATATCGCTAGATCGTTGGATCGCTAGATTGTTACATCGCTAGATCGTTAGATCGTTAGATTGCTAGATCTATAGATCGTTAGATCCCCATATCGATAGATCGTTAGATCGTTAGATCTTTAGATCGTTAGATCCCTAGATGGTTAGATCGCTGGATCGATGGATTGATTGATCGTCATATCGCTAGATCGATGGATCGCTAGATTGTTAGATCGCTAGATCGTTAGATCGCTAGATCGATGGATCGTTAGATCTTTAGATCGCTATATCGCTACATCGTTAGATCGCCACCTCGTTATGTCCCTAGATCGATGGATCGTAATATCGTAGGTCGATGGATCCTTAGTTCGCTAGATCGCGAAATCGATAGACTGATTGATCGTTATATCGTTAGATCGTTAGATCGCTATATCGTTACATTGCTAGATCGTTGGATCCTTAGATCGTTAGATCGCTAGATCGTTAGATCGTTAGATCGTTAGATCGTTAGATCGTTAGATTGTTAGATCGCTAGATCGTCAGATCGTTCGATCGCTAGATCGTTAGGTCGCCACTTTGTTAGATCCCTAGATCGATGGATCATTAGATCGCAAGGTCGATGGATCCTTAGATCGCCAGATCTTTAGATCTTTAAATCGCTAGATCGTTAGATCGCTGGATCGATGGACTGATTGATCGTTAGATCGCTAGAGAGTTATATCGCTAGATCGATGGATCGCTAGATTGTTAGATCGGTAGATGGTTAGATCGTTAGATGGCTAGATCACGAGATCGTTAGATCGCTAGATCGTTAGATCGCTAGATCGATCGATCGTTAGATCGTTAGATTGCTATATAGTTAGATCGTTAGATCGCCACCTCGTTAGAACCCTAGATCGATGGATCGTTAGATCGCTGGATCGATGGACTGATTGATCGTTAGGTCGCTAGATCGTTATATCACTAGATCGATGGATCGGTAGATTGTTACATCGCTAGATTGTTAGATCGTTAGATTGCTAGATCGATAGATCGTTAGATCCCTATATCGTTAGATCGCTGGATCGATGGACTGATTGATCGTTATATCGGTAGATCGATGGATCGCTAGATTGTTAGATCAATATATCGCTAGATCGTTAGATCAATGAATCGTTAGATCGTTAGATCGCTCTATCGTTACATCACCAGATCGTTGGATCGTTAGATCGTTAGATCGCTAGATCGCTAGATCGCTACATCGCTAGATCGTTAGATCGCTAGATCGATGGATTGTTAGGTCGTTAGATCGCTAGATCGCTAGATCGCTAGAACGTTAGATCGTTAGATCGCCACCTCGTTAGATCCCTAGATCGATGGATCGTTGGATCGTTAGATCGCTGGGTCGATGGATCCTTAGGTCGTTAGATCTTTACATTGTTAGATCGTTAGATCGATGGCTTGATTGATCGTTAGACTTCGAGATCATTATATCGGTGTAAAATGGGGTTGACAGGCCTACACGACTCCCCAGCGCGTGTTTAAAATAGCCTTTCTATAGTTTGGCTCTCACGAGTATGTCTTTGAGCGACCGCCCTCTTTTATAAGATACGAGGGGCGGTTTTTTGTAGATTTCGCTCAGTAATGGTTGTTGTTCTATTAAATGCCAGTTTTTCATGAGAATTTGCTTTAGGTTTGGCACTGATGGTTGGTATTGTGTGACAAAAGGCAAGATTCGTTGGTTTTTCTTTGGTTTCTGTTGAAGGGCTAGTTTCCTGTCTTTGAAGTTCACCTCTGAGAGGGTTGTGTTAATAAGATCCTCTGGGTAACCCCTCTGTAGCAGATGCGCTTTGAAATTTGTAATTTTCTCTTCGAATATTAGTTCGGAAGAGTTTGTTCTGAGGAATCGGAGGGCTTCCCTTTAATGAAGCCTTTTTTAACTCCTTGCGGGTGACAGGAAGCAAAATGGGTATACTGAAATGTCTCAGTTGGTTTGAAATGAGTACGCACATCAAGAATTGCGTCTCTTTCGAATCTTTCCCTTTGTAGATGTAGGTGTCCAGGAATGTTGTTTCCTTATCGGAAATTTCAGCCGTAAATTTGATCGTAGGGTGATGATTGTTTGCTTGTTCAATGAAATGTTTTATTCTGGCTCTGTTTGTAGTCCAGAGCGAGAAGATGTCGTCTATGTAACGTTTCCAAACGAGCGCTTTGAAAAGGCTTCGGCTAAGGATTTCCGTCTCTACCTTGTTCATGAATATATTAGAAAAGGCGACTGCCATTTTCGTGCCCATGGCCGTACCATGTGTTTGAAGGTAGTTTTTCCATTAAACTGGAAAGAGTTTTCTCGGAGAATTAGCCTGAGCGCTCGTTTTAGTAGTTGTGTAGGGATAGGAGGTTCGTTTCTATAGAATATTTCGTATGCTCTGCATACCGTGTCTATTCCCTCCTCTTGCGGTATATTTGTATACAAGCTCGTAACGTCCATTGAAACAAGTATGACGTCCACTGGGACTTTCGTATTTTCTATGAAATTGACGAAGTCGGTAGTATCTTTAAGATAAGACTTTTGTTGTTGTGCTATCGGCTGAAGGAGTTTGTCGACAAATGATGATAATTTCTCTGTTGGGCCATCACACCCTGATACTATCGGTCTGCCGACCGGGGACGGCTTGTGTATCTTAGTGAGGGTGTAAAATTCTGGAATTCGAGGCGGATTTGGTGTTTGACAAAGCCATTTTTTAGTCATGTCGTCTATGTGATCCCCGTTGTGGAGGTCTGTAATAAGTTGTTTAACCTTATGGTTTGTATCAGTGACCATGGGTGATGCAAGAGGCCTGTAGTTGTCTTTGTTGTCTAGTAGAATTTGGCCTTCTTTAATTTTGTCTTGTGTGTTCATGACTACGGTTGTTGTTCCTTTATCGGCCTTTTTAAGGTTTATTTCAGTGTCACGTTTTAGGGCTCTCAGAGCCTCACGTTCGGCCGGAGGCAGATTATTTTTGGCTTTGTTATTTCTATTTCTGCAAGGTCGCTCTTAACCTCTTCTAGGTAACTTTCAAGGGCTACTGATCGTTGTATTGGTGGTTCCCATGCGGATTTGACATGGTAAGGATGGGGTTCGTTGTTTTCCCTCGAAATATGTACATGAGACGCATTCTTCTTGCAAACTGATCAAAGTCACGCAAGAGTTGTTGCCTGATTTATGTTTGTTTTGTAACGGGTGTTGGAATGAATTTAAGCCCTTTTGCCAGTAAATTAATCTGGTCATTTGTAAGTTCTTTGTTTGAGAGGTTTTTATGTGTTTTTGTTCGCCTCTATAGTGATAGTTGAATGTTTCTGGCGTCTGACCTTTCTGCGCTCTTTGCGCTTATTGGTTGCTAGCCGTTTGGCTTTTAAAATTTGTTTTTGGCCCCATGTTTGTGGTGGGAGTCAGAGAATACACATGTGTACTTTTGAACTTCTTTATTTTCAATGGCTCCTAGTTGTTGCATCATATTGCCGAACTGGGCGATTTGTGCCTGGAGGTTAACAGCAATTTGCTTTACTGATTCGATCGTTACATTGTTTTCAGCTTGCGCTGCGCGCGCTGGTTCGATCGTACTACAGTTCTTAGTGTTCAGTGCTATAGCCGGTGTGGCTCGCTTTCCTTTCTTGGCTTCGGCCTTAAAACGGCCGATTTCTCGTTGATGGAATCGTATAATCGCATTGAGTGTTTCTTGCTCCGCGTTCTTGCGGATTTGTTTTATCTCTCTCTTGAAGTCCTCGTCCGCTGTTATTTTAGCCCTCGCCCTATATTGTAGGGTTTCTGGGCAGGTTCCCTTGTCCGTGTGCCTTTTTAAAGCTTTTATCGCACCTTCAGCTTGGGTAATCTTGTCCTCCGCGGATAGGCTACGGCTCCGTTTTCGGTTCTCTGTGGATGGGCTGTACTGGCGGCGACGTTTTCGGTACTGCTCTGTCCTTGGTTCGCTGGTACTCCTTTGAGGGCGCCTGTCGCGGCTTTGGCGATGCTGTTTAGGCTGTTTAGGTTTTCTAGGCACTTGATACGGAGGGATTTGTTCTTCGTCATCGGACTTGCCGAGCAGCAGATCATCCTCGTTAGCGATGTCGTATGAGACTTCCATCTTATCCTCATTCTCAAAGGCATTGCTTGTGCCAGGGGCACTCAGTAGCCCATCTGACGTTATAATGTTTTCTGACATTTTCTGTGAATGGTCAGGCAAGACCGCGGTTTCGATCCTAATCTTGTGGATCTCGTCAGTTGCCGATTGAATAAAAAGACTGATAGAGATGTGTTCTCGGTATCAGTCACAAAAAGAGTGTTTCTTGACCATTTTATACTCGTTCGAAGGATCGAAAATCCTGTGTTTCTATTGGCTCTTTATGTTTGGGCCAATTGTGTGTTTACATCGAAGATCCTTGCGAGCCCAGCATGAGTTGTGTTTCTTGTGTAGGCTAAAATGCAAAATTTTGAGCAGATACTGTGATAGTTTTGCAAGAAGAGAGTTTCCTGCATTAGTGTAGTGTTGTTCCTCTTTGATTGCCCGGTTTTTGGGGCCATAGGTCGTGTATTTGTTAGCAAAAATTGATATTTCTGCATTGTACAGTGTATTGCTCAATGTAATTAACTCGGTGTACGTGATGTATCACTGCTGAGGACGGGGCCTGTCTAGTAATAACAATCAGTGTAAAATGGGGTTGACAGGCCTACACGACTCCCCAGCGCGTGTTTAAAATAGCCTTTCTATAGTTTGGCTCTCACGAGTATGTCTTTGAGCGACCGCCCTCTTTTATAAGATACGAGGGGCGGTTTTTTGTAGATTTCGCTCAGTAATGGTTGTTGTTCTATTAAATGCCAGTTTTTCATGAGAATTTGTTTTAGGTTTGGCACTGATGGTTGGTATTGTGTGACAAAAGGCAAGATTCGTTGGTTTGTCTTTGGTTTCTGTTGAAGGGCTAGTTTCCTGTCTTTGAAGTTCACCTCTGAGAGGGTTGTGTTAATAAGATCCTCTGGGTAACCCCTCTGTAGCAGATGCGCTTTGAAATTTGTAATTTTCTCTTCGAATATTAGTTCGGAAGAGTTTGTTCTGAGGAATCGGAGGGCTTCCCCTTTAATGAAGCCTTTTTTAACTCCTTGCGGGTGACAGGAAGCAAAATGGGTATACTGAAATGTCTCAGTTGGTTTGAAATGAGTACGCACATCAAGAATTGCGTCTCTTTCGAATCTTTCCCCTTTGTAGATGTAGGTGTCCAGGAATGTTGTTTCCTTATCGGGAATTTCAGCCGTAAATTTGATCGTAGGGTGATGATTGTTTGCTTGTTCAATGAAATGTTTTATTCTGGCTCTGTTTGTAGTCCAGAGCGAGAAGATGTCGTCTATGTAACGTTTCCAAACGAGCGCTTTGAAAAGGCTTCGGCTAAGGATTTCCGTCTCTACCTTGTTCATGAATATATTAGAAAAGGCGACTGCCATTTTCGTGCCCATGGCCGTACCATGTGTTTGAAGGTAGTTTTTTCCATTAAACTGGAAAGAGTTTTCTTGGAGAATTAGCCTGAGCGCTCGTTTTAGTAGTTGTGTAGGGATAGGAGGTTCGTTTCTATAGAATATTTCGTATGCTCTGCATACCGTGTCTATTCCCTCCTCTTGCGGTATATTTGTATACAAGCTCGTAACGTCCATTGAAACAAGTATGACGTCCACTGGGACTTTCGTATTTTCTATGAAATTGACGAAGTCGGTAGTATCTTTAAGATAAGACTTTTGTTGTTGTGCTATCGGCTGAAGGAGTTTGTCGACAAATGATGATAATTTCTCTGTTGGGCCATCACACCCTGATACTATCGGTCTGCCGACCGGGGACGGCTTGTGTATCTTAGCGAGGGTGTAAAATTCTGGAATTCGAGGCGGATTTGGTGTTTGACAAAGCCGTGTAGGCCTGTCAACCCCATTTTACACTTATCGTTACATTGCTAGATCGTTGGATCGTTAGATCGTTAGATCGTTAGATCGTTAGATCGCTAGATCGTCAGATCGTTCGATCGCTAGATCGTTAGGTCGCCACTTTGTTAGATCCCTAGATCGATGGATCATTAGATCGCAAGGTCGATGGATCCTTAGATCGCCAGATCTTTAGATCTTTAGATCGCTGGATCGATGGACTGATTGATCGTTAGATCGCTAGAGCGCTATATCGCTAGATCGATGGATCGCTAGATTGTTAGATCGGTAGATGGTTAGATCGTTAGATGGCTAGATCACGAGATCGTTAGATCGCTAGATCGCGAGATCGTTAGATCGCAAGAACGATGGATCGTTAGATCGCTATATTGCTAGGTCGCTAGATCGATGGATCGTAAGATCGTTAGATCGCCACTTCGTTAGATCCCTAGATCGATGGATCGTTATATCGCTACGTCGATGGATCCTTGGATCGTTAGATCGTTAGATCGCTGAAGCGATAGACTGATTGATCGTTACATCCCTAGATCGTTATATCGTAAGATCGATGGATCCCTAGATCGTTAGATCGCTAGATCGATCGATCGTTAGATCGTTAGATTGCTATATAGTTAGATCGTTAGATCGCCACCTCGTTAGAACCCTAGATCGATGGATCGTTAGATCGCTGGATCGATGGACTGATTGATCGTTAGGTCGCTAGATCGTTTTATCACTAGATCGATGGATCGGTAGATTGTTACATCGCTAGATTGTTAGATCGATAGATCGTTAGATCCCTATATCGTTAGCTCGCTGGATCGATGGACTGATTGATCGTTATATCGGTAGATCGATGGATCGCTAGATTGTTAGATCAATAGATCGCTAGATCGTTAGATCAATGAATCGTTAGATCGTTAGATCGCTCTATCGTTACATCACCAGATCGTTGGATCGTTAGATCGTTAGATCGCTAGATCGCTAGATCGCTACATCGCTAGATTGTTAGATCGCTAGATCGATGGATCGTTAGGTCGTTAGATCGCTAGATCGCTAGATCGCTAGAACGTTAGATCGTTAGATCGATAGATCGTTAGATCGCCACCTCGTTAGATCGCCACCTCGTTAGATCCCTAGATCGATGGATCGTTGGATCGTTAGATCGCTGGGTCGATGGATCCTTAGATCGTTAGATCTTTACATTGTTAGATCGTTAGATCGATGGCTTGATTGATCGTTACATCTCGAGATCATTATATCGCTAGATCGATGGATCGCTAGATTGTTAGATCGCTAGATCGTTAGATCGCTAGATCGATGGATCCTTAGATCGTTAGATCGCTGGATCGATGGACTGATTGACCGTTAGATCGCTAGATCGTTATATCGCTAGATCGATGGATCGTTAGATTGTTAGATCGCTAGATCGTTAGATCGCTAGATCGCTAGATCGTTAGATCGTAGATCCTTATAGATCGCTAGATCGACGGATCGATGCATCGTTAGATCTCTAGATCGTTAGATCGGTGGATGGTTAGATCGTTAGATCGCTAGATCGTTATATCGCTAGATCGATGGATCGCTAGATTGTTAGATCGCTAGTTCGTTACACCGTTAGATCGCTAGATCGATGGATCGTTAGATCGCTATATCGTCACATTGCTAGATCGTTGGATCGTTATTTCGTTAGATGGCTAGATGGCTAGATTGTTAGATTGCTAGATCGATGCATCGTTAGATCGTTAGATCGCTAGATCGTTAGATCGCCACCTGGTTAGATCCATAGGTCGAAGGATCGTTAGATCGTTATATTGCTAGATCGATGGATCGCTAGATTGTTAGATCGCTAGATCGTTAGATCGTTAGATCGCTAGATCGCTAGATCGATGGATCGATGGAATGATTGATCGTTATATCCCTAGATCGTTAGATCGTTAGATCGTTAGATCGTTAGATCGCTAGATCGTTAGATCGCCACCTGGTTAGATCCATAGGTCGAAGGATCGATAGATCGTTATATTGCTAGATCGATGGATCGCTATATTGTTAGATCGCTAGATCGTTACATCGTTAGATCGCTAGATCGTTAGATCGCTGGATCGATGGATCGATGGACTGATTGATCGTTATATTGCTAGATCGTTATATCACTAGATCGATGGATCGTTAGATTGTTAGATCGCTAGATCGTTAGATCGTTAGATCGTTAGATCGCTAGATCCTTATAGATTGCTAGATCAACCGATCGATGCATCGTTAGATCGCTAGATCGTTAGATCGATGGATCGTTAGATGGATAGAGCGTTAGATCGATGGATGGTTAGATCGTTAGATCGCTAGATTGAAGTATCGCTAGATCGTTATATCGCTAGATCGATGGATCGCTAGTTTGTTACATCGTTAGATCGCGAGATCGATGGATCGTTAGATCGCTAGATTGCTAGATCGCTAGATTGTTAGATTGCTAGATCGATGCATCGTTAGATCGTTAGATCGCCACCTGGTTAGATCCCTAGCTCGAAGGATCGTTATATCGTTATATCGCTAGATCGATGGATCGCTAGATTGTTAGATCGCTAGATCGTTAGATCCTTAGATCTCTAGATCGTTAGATCGCTAGATCGATGGATCGTTAGATCGCTATATCGTTACATCTTTAGATCGTTGGATCGTTAGATCATTAGATCGCTAGATCGTTAGATCGCTAGATCGATGGATTGTTAGATCGTTAGATTGCTAGATCGTTAGATCGTTAGATCGCTAGATCGTTATATCGCTAGATCGATGGATCGCAAGAAAGTTAGATCTCTAGATCGTTAGATCGTTAGATCGTTAGATCGCTAGATCGCTAGGTCGCTAGATCGTTAGATCGCTAGATGGTTGGATCGTTACATCGTTAGATCGCTAGATCCATGGATCGTTAAATCGTTACATCGCTAGATCGATGGATCGCTAGATGGTTAGGTCGGTAGATCCTTAGATCGTTAGATCGTAAGATCGCCACCTCGTTAGATCCCTAGATCGACAGATCGTTAGATCGTTAGATCGCTGGATCGATGGACTGATTGACCGTTAGATCGCTAGATCGTTATATCGCTAGATCGATGGATCGTTAGATTGTTAGATCGCAAGATCGCTAGATCGTCAGATGGCTAAATCGTTAGATCGTAGATCCTTATAGATCGCTAGTTCGACGGATCGATGCATCGTTAGATCTCTAGATCGTTAGATCGATGGATCGTTAGATCGCTAGATCGTTAGATCGGTGGATGGTTAGATCGTTAGATCGCTAGATCGATGGATCGCTAGATTGTTAGATCGCTAGTTCGTTACACCGTTAGATCGCTAGATCGATGGATCGTTACATCGCTATATCGTCACATTGCTAGATCGTTGGATCGTTAGAGCGTTAGATGGCTAGATCGCTAGATCGTTAGATTGCTAGATCGATGCATCGTTAGATCGTTAGATCGCTAGATCATTAGATCGCCACCTGGTTAGATCCATAGGTCGAAGGATCGTTAGCTCGTTATATTGCTAGATCGATGGATCGCTAGAGTGTTAGATCGCTAGATCGTTAGATCGTTAGATCGCTAGATCGTTAGATCGCTAGATCGATGGATCGCTAGATTGTTAGATCGGTAGATCCTTAGATCGTTAGATCGTAAGATCGCCACCTCGTTAGATCCCTAGATCGATAGATCGTTAGATCGTTAGATCGCTGGATCGATGGACTGATTGACCGTTAGATCGCTAGATCGTTATATCGCTAGATCGATGGATCGTTAGATTGTTATCTTGCTAGATCGTTAGATCGTTAGATCGCTAGATCGTTAGATCGTAGTTCCTTATAGATCGCTAGATCGACGGATCGATGCATCGTTAGATCTCTAGATCGTTAGTTCGATGGATCGTTAGATCTCTAGATCGTTAGATCGCTAGATCGTTAGATGGCTAGATCGATGGATCGATGGACTGATTGATCGTTATATCGCTAGATCGTTAGATTTTAGATCGTTAGATCGTTAGATCGCTAGATCGTTAGATCGCCACCTGGTTAGATCCATAGGTCGAAGGATCGTTAGATCGTTTATATTGCTAGATCGAAGGATCGCTAGATTGTTAGATCGCTAGATCGTTAGATCGTTAGATCGCTAGATCGTTAGATCGCTGGATCGATGGATCGATGGACTGATTGATCGTTATATCGCTAGATCGTTATATCGCTAGATCGATAGATCGTTAGATTGTTAGATCGCTAGATCGTTAGATCGTTAGATCGCTAGATCCTTATAGATTGCTAGATCGACCGATCGATGCATCGTTAGATCGCTAGATCGTTAGATCGATGGATCGTTCGATCGCTAGATCGTTAGATCGATGGATGGTTAGATCGTTAGATCGCTAGATTGAAGTATCGCTAGATCGTTATATCGCTAGATCGATGGATCGCTAGTTTGTTACATCGTTAGATCGCGAGATCGATGGATCGTTAGATCGCTAGATTGCTAGATCGCTAGATTGTTAGATTGCTAGATCGATGCATCGTTAGATCGTTAGATCGCTAGATCGTTAGATCGCCACCTTTTTAGATCCCTAGGTCGAAGGATCGTTAGATCGTTATATCGCTAGATCGATGGATCGCTAGATCGTTAGATCCTTAGATCTCTAGATCGTTAGATCGCTAGATCGATGGATCGTTAGATCGCTATATCGTTGCATCTTTAGATCGTTGGATCGTTAGATCATTAGATCGCTAGATCGTTAGATCACTAGATCGATGGATTGTTAGATCGCTATTTCGTTACATGGCTAGATCGTTGGATTGTTAGATCGTTAGTTCGCCAGATCGATGGATTGTTAGATCGTTAGATCGCTAGATCGTTAGATCACTAGATCGTTAGATCGCCACCTGGTTAGATCCCTAGGTCGAAGGATCGTTAGATCGTTATATCGCTAGATCGATGGATCGTTAGGTGGCTATATCGTTACATCGCTACATCATTGGATCCTTAGATCTTTAGATCGCTAGATCGATGGATCGTCAGATCGCTAGATCGCTAGATCGTTAGATCGTTAGATCTTTAGATCGTTAGATAACTAGATCGTTAGATCGCTGGATCGATTGATCGTTATATCGCTAGATCGATGGATCGCTAGATTGTTAGATCGGTAGATCCTTAGATCGTTAGATCGTAAGATCGCCACCTCGTTAGATCCCTAGATCGATAGATCGTTAGATCGTTAGATCGCTGGATCGATGGACTGATTGACCGTTAGATCGCTAGATCGTTATATCGCTAGATCGATGGATCGTTAGATTGTTATCTTGCTAGATCGTTAGATCGTTAGATCGCTAGATCGTTAGATCGTAGTTCCTTATAGATCGCTAGATCGACGGATCGATGCATCGTTAGATCTCTAGATCGTTAGTTCGATGGATCGTTAGATCTCTAGATCGTTAGATCGCTAGATCGTTAGATGGCTAGATCGATGGATCGATGGACTGATTGATCGTTATATCGCTAGATCGTTAGATTTTAGATCGTTAGATCGTTAGATCGCTAGATCGTTAGATCGCCACCTGGTTAGATCCATAGGTCGAAGGATCGTTAGATCGTTTATATTGCTAGATCGAAGGATCGCTAGATTGTTAGATCGCTAGATCGTTAGATCGTTAGATCGCTAGATCGTTAGATCGCTGGATCGATGGATCGATGGACTGATTGATCGTTATATCGCTAGATCGTTATATCGCTAGATCGATGGATCGTTAGATTGTTAGATCGCTAGATCGTTAGATCGCTAGATCCTTATAGATTGCTAGATCGACCGATCGATGCATCGTTAGATCGCTAGATCGTTAGATCGATGGATCGTTCGATCGCTAGATCGTTAGATCGATGGATGGTTAGATCGTTAGATCGCTAGATTGAAGTATCGCTAGATCGTTATATCGCTAGATCGATGGATCGCTAGTTTGTTACATCGTTAGATCGCGAGATCGATGGATCGTTAGATCGCTAGATTGCTAGATCGCTAGATTGTTAGATTGCTAGATCGATGCATCGTTAGATCGTTAGATCGCTGAATCGTTAGATCGCCACCTTTTAGATCCCTAGGTCGAAGGATCGTTAGATCGTTATATCGCTCGATGGATCGATGGATCGCTAGATCGTTAGATCCTTAGATCTCTAGATCGTTAGATCGCTAGATCGATGGATCGTTAGATCGCTATATCGTTGCATCTTTAGATCGTTGGATCGTTAGATCATTAGATCGCTAGATCGTTAGATCACTAGATCGATGGATTGTTAGATCGCTATTTCGTTACATGGCTAGATCGTTGGATTGTTAGATCGTTAGTTCGCCAGATCGATGGATTGTTAGATCGTTAGATCGCTAGATCGTTAGATCACTAGATCGTTAGATCGCCACCTGGTTAGATCCCTAGGTCGAAGGATCGTTAGATCGTTATATCGCTAGATCGATGGATCGTTAGGTGGCTATATCGTTACATCGCTACATCATTGGATCCTTAGATCGTTAGATCGCTAGATCGATGGATCGTCAGATCGCTAGATCGCTAG
Source organism: Porites lobata (assembly GCA_942486035.1). Lineage (NCBI taxonomy): Eukaryota > Metazoa > Cnidaria > Anthozoa > Scleractinia > Poritidae > Porites > Porites lobata. Next base: position 20,563 of record CALNXK010000453.1, on the reverse strand, counting down.
ATCGTTAGATCGTTAGATCTTTAGATCGTTAGATAACTAGATCGTTAGATCGCTTGATCGATTGATCGTTATATCGCTAGATCGATGGATGGCCAGAGTGTTAAAGCGCTAGATCGTTAGATCGTTAGATCGCTAGATCGTTAGATCGATGGATCGTTAGATCGTTAAATCGCTATATCGTTACATCTCTAGATCGTTGGATCGTTAGATCGTTAGATCGTTAGATACTTATTTCGATGGAACCTTAGATCGTTAGATCTTTAGATCGTTAGACCCCTAGATCGTTAGATCGCTGGATCGATGGATCGCTAGATTGTTAGATCGCTAGATCGTTAGATCGTTAGATCGCTAGATCGTTAGATCGATGGATCGTTAGATCGTTAGATCGCTATATGGTTACATCGCTAGATCGGTTGATCGTTAGATCGTTAGATCGCTAGATCGCTAGATCGCTAGATCGTTAGATTGCTAGATCGATGGATCGTTAGGTCGTTAGATGAATAGACCTTTAGATCGCCACCTCGTTTGATCCGTAGATAAATGGATCGTGAGATCGTTAGATCGCAAGGTCGATGGATCCTTAGATCGTTAGATCGCTAGATGAATGGATCGTCAGATCGTTAGATCGCTAGATCGATGGATCGTTTGATCGTTAGATCGCCATCTCGTTAGATCCCTAGATCAATGGATCGTTAGATCCTTAGATCGCTAGGTCGATTTATGCTTAGATGAATAGATTAATCGTTAGATCGCGAGATCGTTATATCGCTAGATCGATGGATCGCTAGATTGTTAGATCGCTAGATCGTTAGATCGGTATATCGATGGATCGTTAGTTCGTTAGATAGCTAGATAGTTAGCTCGTTAGATCGTCAGATTGCCACCTCGTTAGATCCCTAGATTGATGGATCGTTATATCGTTAGATCGCTGGATCAATGAGTGATTGATCGTTAGATCGCTAGATCGATGAATCGGTAGATTGTTACATCGGTAGATCGTTAGATCGTTAGATTGAAGATCGATAGATCGTTAGATCCCTATATCGATCGATCGTTAGATCGTTAGATCTTTAGATCGTTAGATCTCTAGATCTTAAGATCGCTGGATCGATGAACTGATTGATCGTCATATCGCTAGATCGATGGAGCGCTATATTGTTAGATCGCTAGATCGATGGAACGTTAGATCTTTAGATCGCTATATCGCTACATCGTTAGATCGCCACCTCGTTATATCCCTAGATCGATGGATCGTTATATCGCTAGATCGATGGATCCTTAGATCGCTAAATCGATAGACTGATTGATCGTTAGAGCGTTAGATCGTTAGATCACTATATCGTTAGATCGTTAGATCGCTAGATCGTCAGATCGTTCGATCGCTAGATCGTTAGGTCGCCACTTTGTTAAATCCCTAGATCGATGGATCATTAGATCGCAAGTTCGATGGATCCTTAGATCGCCAGATCCTTAGATCTTTAGATCGCTAGATCATTAGCTCGCTGGATCGATGGACTGATTGATCGTTAGATCGCTAGATCGTTATATCGCTAGATCGATGGATCGCTAGATTGTTACATCGCTAGATCGTTAGATCGTTAGATTGCTAGATCTATAGATCGTTAGATCGTTAGATTTTAGATCGTTAGATCCCTAGATGGTTAGATCGCTAGATCGATGGATTGATTGATCGTCATATCGCTAGATCGATGGATCGCTAGATTGTTAGATCGCTAGATCGTTAGATCGCTAGATCGTTGGATCGTTAGATCTTTAGATCGCTATATCGCTACATCGTTAGATAGCCACCTCGTTATATCCCTAGATCGATGGATCGTTATATCGTAGGTCGATGGATCGTTAGTTCGCTAGATCGCGAAATCGATAGACTGATTGATCGTTACATCGTTAGATCGCTATATCGTTACATTGCTAGATCGTTGGATCGTTAGATCGTTAGATCGCTAGATCGTTAGATCGTTAGAACGTTAGATCGCTAGATCGTCAGATCGTTCGATCGGTAGATCGTTAGGTCGCCACTTTGTTAGATCCCTAGATCGATGGATCATTAGATCGCAAGGTCGATGGATCCTTAGATCGCCAGATCTTTAGATCTTTAGATCGCTAGATCGTTAGATCGCTGGATCGATGGACTGATTGATCGTTAGATCGCTAGAGCGTTATATCGCTAGATCGATGGATCGCTAGATTGTTAGATCGGTAGATGGTTAGATCGTTAGATGGCTAGATCACGAGATCGTTAGATCGCTAGATCGCGAGATCGTTAGATCGCAAGAACGATGGATCGTTAGATCGCTATATTGCTAGGTCGCTAGATCGATGGATCGTAAGATCGTTAGATCGCCACCTCGTTAGATCCCTAGATCGATGGATCGTTATATCGCTACGTCGATGGATCCTTGATCGTTAGATCGCTGAAGCGATAGACTGATTGATCGTTACATCCCTAGATCGTTAGATCGCTAGATCGATGGATCGTTAGATCGTTAGATTGCTATATAGTTAGATCGTTAGATCGCCACCTCGTTAGAACCCTAGATCGATGGATCGTTAGATCGCTGGATCGATGGACTGATTGATCGTTAGGTCGCTAGATCGTTTTATCACTAGATCGATGGATCGGTAGATTGTTACATCGCTAGATTGTTAGATCGTTAGATTGCTAGATCGATAGATCGTTAGATCCCTATATCGTTAGATCGCTGGATCGATGGACTGATTGATCGTTATATCGGTAGATCGATGGATCGCTAGATTGTTAGATCAATAGATCGCTAGATCGTTAGATCAATGAATCGTTAGATCCTTAGATCGCTCTATCGTTACATCACCAGATCGTTGGATCGTTAGATCGCTAGATCGCTAGATCGCTACATCGCTAGATCGTTAGATCGCTAGATCGATGGATCGTTAGGTCGTTAGATCGCTAGATCGTTAGATCGCTAGAACGTTAGATCGCCACCTCGTTTGATCCCTAGATCGATGGATCGCTAGATCGTTAGGTCGCAAGATCGATGGATCCTTAGATCGTTAGATCCCTAGATGAATGGACTGATTGATCGTTAGATCGCTAGATCGTTATATTGCTAGATCGATGGATCGCTAGATTGTTACATCTCTAGATCGTTAGATCGTTAGATCATTAGATCGCTAGATCGCTAGATTGCTAGATCGCTAGATCGCTAGGTCGCTAGATCGTTAGATCGCTAGATCAATGGACCGTTAGATCGCTATATCGCTAGATCGCTAGATCGTTGGATCGTTAGGTCGTTAGATGGCTAGATCGTAGAATCGCTAGATCGATGGATCGTTAGATCGTTAGATCGCTAGATCGATGGATCGTTAGATCGCCACCTCGTTAGATCCCTAGATCGATGGATCGTTAGATCCTTAGAACGCTAGGTCGATTTATGCTTAGATCGTTAGATCTTTAGATCAATGGATTGATTGATCGTTAGATCGTGAGATCGTTATATCGCTAGATTGATGGATCGCTAGATTGTTAGATCGCTAGATCGATGGATCGTTAAATCGTTAGATTGCTAGATAGTTAGATCGTTAGATCGTTAGATCGCCACCTCGTTAGATCCCTAGATCGATGGATCGTTAGATCGTTAGATCGCTGGATCGTTAGATCTTTAGATCAATGGACTGATTGATCGTTAGATCGCTAGATCGTTATATCACTAGATCGATGGATCGCTAGATTGTTAGATCGCTAGATCATTAGATCGCTAGATCGTTAGATCGTTAGATCGCTTGATCGTTAGATCGCTAGATCGATGGATCTTTAGATCCTTAGATCGCTAAACCCATAGAGTGATTGATTGTTAGATCGTTAGATCGTTAGTTCGCTATATCGTTACATCGCTAGATCGTTGGATCGCTAGATCGCTAGGTCGCTAGATCGTTAGATCGCTAGATGGTTGGATCGTTACATCGTTAGATCGCTAGATCCATGGATCGTTAAATCGTTACATCGCTAGATTGATGGATCGCTAGATTGTTAGATCGCTAGATCGATGGATCGTTAAATCGTTAGATTGCTAGATAGTTAGATCGTTAGATCGTTAGATCGCCACCTCGTTAGATCCCTAGATCGATGGATCGTTAGATCGTTAGATCGCTGGATCGTTAGATCTTTAGATCAATGGACTGATTGATCGTTAGATCGCTAGATCGTTATATCACTAGATCGATGGATCGCTAGATTGTTAGATCGCTAGATCATTAGATCGCTAGATCGTTAGATCGTTAGATCGCTTGATCGTTAGATCGCTAGATCGATGGATCTTTAGATCCTTAGATCGCTAAATCCATAGAGTGATTGATTGTTAGATCGTTAGATCGTTAGTTCGCTATATCGTTACATCGCTAGATCGTTGGATCGTTAGATCGTTAGATCGGTAGATCGTTAGATCGTTAGATCGTTAGATCGTTAGATCGCTAGATCGCTAGATCGTCAGGTCGTTCCATCGCTAGATCGTTAGGTCGCCACTTTGTTAAATCCCTAGATCGATGGATCATTAGATCGCAAGGTCGATGGATTCTTAGATCGCTAGATCTTTAGATCTTTAGATCGCTAGATCGTTAGATCGCTGGATCGATGGACTGATTGATCGTTAGATCGCTAGATCGTTATATCGCTAGATAGATGGATTCCTAGATTGTTAGATCGCTAGATCGTTAGATCGTTAGATCGCTAGATCACTAGATCGATGGATCGTTAGATCGGTATATCGTTAGATCGCTAGATCGACGGATCGTTAGATCGTTAGATCGCTAGATCGAATCGTTAAATCATAGATCGTTACATCGTTAGATCGCTAGATCGTTAGATTTTCACCTCGTTAGATCCCTAGATCGATGGATTGTTATATCGCTAGGTCGATGGATCCTTAGATCATTAGATCGCTGGATCGATGGACTGATTGATCGTCACATCGCTAGATCGTTATATCGTTAGAGCGATGGATCGCTAGATTGTTAGATCACTAGATCGATGGATCGTTAGATCGTTAGATTGCTAGATCGTTAGATCGCTAGATAGTTATTTCGCTAGATCGATGGATCGCTAAATTGTTTGATGTCCAGATCGTTAGATCGTTAGATTGCCAGATTGCTAGGTCGCTAGATCGCTAGATCGATGGATCGTTAGATCGCTATTTCGTTAGATCGCTACATCATTGGATCGTTAGATCGTGAGACGATCTATGACATGGCAATACAGGGGGTTACACGCGGTTACAGGGGTTTACAGGGGATTAAAAGGGGTTACAAGGTGGTACAAGCGGTAATCGAGGGTGACAAGGGGTTACAGGGGGTTACAAGGGGTTACAAGGGGTGACAGGGGGTGACAAGGGGTTACAGGGGGTTACAAAGGATTATAGAAACTTTTTTCTAACTAGAACGTTCCCAGATACTTTTTCTTGGTCTATTTTGCATAAAAATCAAAGTTGAAGAAATCTCTAATTTTTGATCAAAACGATGGACTAACCCCTTTGGAAAAATTCTAATTTTGCGTTTTTCGTAAACAGTTGTTTTTATAGTCTTTAAAGGCTTCTTTTTTTATCTAGAACGTCAGCAAACACTTTTTCTCGATCTATTTTTGATAAATACAAAAGATGAAAAAACTTCAACTTTTTGACCAAAATCATGGACTATCCCGTTTGCAAAAATGCCAATTTTGCCTTCTTTTTAAATCCATGTTTATATTGTCTAGAAAGGCTTGTTTTCTAACGAGAACGTCACCAAATACTTTTTCTGGGTGTATTTTGCATAAAACGAAACGTTCAGACAATTTTAAAGTTTTGACCAAGACCATGGACTAACCCCTTTGCAAAAATGCCAATTTTGTGGGTTTTTGAAACCGATGTTTTTCTTGTTCAGAAAGGCTTGTTTGCTATATAAAACGTCGAAAATAGTTTTTTCACGATTTATTTTTACGATCTATGACATGGGAATACAGGAGGTTACAAGGGGTTACAAGGGGTTACAGGGGGTTACAAGGGGTTACAAGGGGTTACAGGGGGTGACAAGGGGTTACAGGGGGCTACAAAGGATTATAGAAACTTATTTCTAACTAGAAGGTTCCCAGATACTTTTTCTTGGTCTATTTTGCATAAAAATCAAAGTTGAAGAAATCTCTAATTTTTGATCAAAACGATGGACTAACCCCTTTGGAAAAATTCTAATTTTGCGTTTTTCGTAAACAGTTGTTTTTATAGTCTTTAAAGGCTTCTTTTTTATCCAGAACGTCAGCAAACACTTTTTCTCGATCTATTTTTGATAAATACAAAAGATGAAAAAACTTCAACTTTTTGACCAAAATCATGGACTATCAACTTTGCAAAAATGCCAATTTTGCCTTCTTTTTAAATCCATGTTTATATTGTCTAGAAAGGCTTGTTTACTAACAAGAACGTCACCAAATACTTTTTCTGGGTGTATTTTGTATAAAACGAAACGTTCACAAAAGTTCAAAGTTTCGACCAAAACCATGGCCCATGGACCAAAAACATGGACCCTTTGCAAAAATGCCAATTTTGTGGGGTTTTGAAACCGATGTTTTTGTTGTTCAGAAAGGCTTGTTTGCTATCTAAAACGTCGAAAATCGTTTTTTCACGATTTATTGTCACGATCTATGACATGGGAATACAGGGGGGATACAAGGGGTTACAGGAGGTTACAAAAATTATGGACTATTTTCAAGGGGTTACAAAAATGGTTACAAAGGGGGGTTACAAGGGGTGACAAGGGGTTACATTGGGGGGTGACAAGGGGTTAAGGATTATAAAGGATTAAAACTTTTTCTAACTAGAAACGTTCCCAGATACTTTTTCTTGGTCTATTTTCCATAAAAATCAAAGTTGAAGAAATTTCTAATTTGTGATCAAAACGATGGACTAACCCCTTTGGAAAAATTCTAATTTTGCGTTTTTTGTAAACAGTTGTTTTTATAGTGTTTAAAGGCTTTTTTCTTATCTAGAACGTCAGCAAACACTTTTTTTCTCGATCTATTTTTGATAAATACAAAAGATGAAAAAAACTCAACTTTTTGACCAAAATCATGGACTATCCCGTTTGCAAAAATGCCAGTTTTGCCTTCTTTTTAAATCCATGTTTATATTGTCTAGAAAGGCTTGTTTACTAACAAGAACGTCACCAAATACTTTTTTGGGGTGTTTTGCATAAAACGAAACGTTCACAAAATTTCAAAGTTTTGACCAAAACCATGGACCAACCCCTTGGACCCTTTGGAAAAATGCCAATTTTGTGCGTTTTTGAAACCGATGTTTTTGTTGTTCAGAAAGGCTTGTTTGCTATATAAAACGTCGAAAATCGTTTTTTCACGATTTATTTTCACGATCTATGACATGGGAATACAGGGGGTTACAAGGGGTTACAGGGGGTTACAAGGGGTTACAAGGGGTTACAAGGGGTTACAGGGGGTTACAAGGGGTTACAAGGGGTGACAGGGGGTGACAAGGGGTTACAGAGGGTTACAAAGGATTATAGAAACTTTTTTCTAACTAGAACGTTCCCAGATACTTTTTCTTGGTCTATTTTGCATAAAAATCAAAGTTGAAGAAATCTCTAATTTTTGATCAAAACGATGGAATAACCCCTTTGAAAAAATTCTAATTTTGCGTTTTTCGTAAACAGTTGTTTTTATAGTCTTTAAAGGCTTCTTTTTTATCTAGAACGTCAGCAAATACTTTTTCTCGATCTATTTTGGATAAATACAAAAGATGAAAAAAAACTCAACTTTTTTGACCAAAATCATGGACTATCCCGTTTGCAAAAATGCCAATTTTGCCTTCTTTTTAAATCCATGTTTATATTGTCTAGAAAGGCTTGTTTACTAACAAGAACGTCACCAAATACTTTTTCTGGGTGTATTTTGCATAAAACGAAACGTTCACAAAATTTCAAAGTTTTGACCAAAACCATGGACTAACCCCTTTGCAAAAATGCCAATTTTGTGGGTTTTTGAAACCGATGTTTTTGTTGTTCAGAAAGGCTTGTTTGCTATATAAAACGTCGAAAATCGTTTTTTCACGATTTATTTTTACGATCTATGACATGGGAATACAGGAGGTTACCAGGGGTTACAGGGGGTTACAAGGGGTTACAAGGGGTTACAGGGGGTTACAAGGGGTTACAAGGGGTTACAGGGGGTGACAAGGGGTTACAGGCGGTTACAAAGGATTATAGAAACTTTTTTCTAAGTAGAAGGTTCCCAGATACTTTTTCTTGGTCTATTTTGCATAAAAATCAAAGTTGAAGAAATCTCTAATTTTTGATCAAAACGATGGACTAACCCCTTTGGAAAAATTCTAATTTTGCGTTTTTCGTAAACAGTTGTTTTTATAGTCTTTAAAGGCTTCTTTTTTATCTAGAACGTCAGCAAACACTTTTTCTCGATCTATTTTTGATAAATACAAAACATGAAAAAACTTCAACTTTTAGACCAAAATCATGGACTATCAACTTTGCAAAAATGCCAATTTTGCCTTCATTTTAAATCCATGTTTATATTGTCTAGAAAGGCTTGTTTACTAACAAGAACGTCACCAAATACTTTTTCTGGGTGTATTTTGCATAAAACGAAACGGTCAAAACATTTCAAAGTTTCGACAAAAACCATGGACCATGGACCAAAACCATGGACCCTTTGCAAAAATGCCAATTTTGTGGGTTTTTGAAACCGATGTTTTTCTTGTTCAGAAAGGCTTGTTTGCTATCTAAAACGTCGAAAATCGTTTTTTTACGATTTATTTTCACGATCTACGTCGAAAATCGTTTTTTCACGATTTATTTTCACGATCTATGACATGGGAATACAGGGGGATACAAGGGGTTACAGGGGGTACAAGGGGTTACAAGGGGTTACAAGGGGTTACAAGGGGTTACAGGGGGTTACAAGGGGTTACAAGGGGTGACAGGGGGTGACAAGGGGTTACAGGGGGTTACAAAGGATTATACAAACTTTTTTCTAACTAGAAGGTTCCCAGATACTTTTTCTTGGTCTATTTTGCATAAAAATCAAAGTTGAAGAAGTCTCTAATTTTTAATCAAAACGATGGACTAACCCCTTTGGAAAAATTCTAATTTTGCGTTTTTCGTAAACAGTTGTTTTTATAGTCTTTAAAGGCTTCTTTTTTATCTAGAGCGTCAGCAAACACTTTTTCTCGATCTATTTTTGATAAATACAAAACATGAAAAAAAAAACTCACTTTTTGACCAAAATCATGGACTATCCCGTTTGCAAAAATGCCAATTTTGCCTTCTTTTTAAATCCATGTTTATATTGTCTAGAAAGGCTTGTTTACTAACAAGAACGTCACCAAATACTTTTTCTGGGTGTATTTTGCATAAAACGAAACGGTCAAAACATTTCAAAGTTTCAACAAGAACCATGGACCATGGCCCAAAAGCATGGACCCTTTGCAAAAATGCCAATTTTGTGGGTTTTTGAAACCGATGTTTTTGTTGTTCAGAAAGGCTTGTTTGCTATATAAAACGTCGAAAATCGTTTTTTCACGATTTATTTTCACGATCTATGACATGGGAATACAGGGGGTTACAAGGGGTTACAGGGGGTTACAAGGGGTTACAAGGGGTTACAGGGGGTTACAAGGGGTTACAAGGGGTTACAAGGGGTTACAAGGGGTGACAGGGGGTGACAAGGGGTTACAGGGGGCTACAAGCGATTATAGAAACTTTTTTCTAACTAGAACGTTCCCAGATACTTTTTCTTGGTCTATTTTGCATAAAAAAATCAAAGTTGAAGAAATCTCTAATTTTTGATCAAAACGATGGACAAAATTCTAATTTTGCGTTTTTCGTAAACGGTTGTTTTTATAGTCTTTAAAGGCTTCTTTTTTATCTAGAACGTCAGCAAACACTTTTTCTCGATCTATTTATAAATACAAAAGATGAAAAAACTTCAACTTTTTGACCAAAATCATGGACTATACCCTTTGCAAAAATGCCAATTTTGCCTTCTTCTTAAATCCCTGTTTATATTGTCTAGAAAGGCTTGTTTTCTAACCAGAACGTCACCAAATACTTTTTCTGGGTGTATTTTGCATAAAACGAAACGTTCACAAAATTTCCCATTTTCGACCAAAACCATGGACTAACCCCTTTGCAAAAATGCCAATTTTGTGGGTTTTTCAAACCGATGTTTTTTTTGTTCAGAAAGGCTTGTTTGCTATATAAAACGTCGAAAATCGTTTTTTCACGATTTATTTTCACGATCTATGACATGGGAATACCGGGGGTTACAAGGGGTTACAGGGGGTTACAAGGGGTTACAAGGGGTTACAAGGGGTTACAGGGGGTTACAAGGGGTTACAAGGGGTGACAGGGGGTGACAAGGGGTTACAGGGGGTTACAAAGGATTATAGAAACTTTTTTCTAACTAGAACGTTCCCAGATACTTTTTCTTGGTCTATTTTGCATAAAAAATCAAAGTTGAAGAAATCTCTAATTTTTGATCAAAACGATTCACTAACCCCCTTGGGAAAAATTCTAATTTTGCGTTTTTCGTAAATAGTTGTTTTTATAGTCTTTAAAGGCTTCTTTTTTATCTAGAACGTCAGCAAACACTTTTTCTCGATCTATTTTTGATAAATACAAAAGATGAAAAAACTTCAACTTTTTGACCAAAATCATGGACTATCAACTTTGCAAAAATGCCAATTTTGCCTTCTTTTTAAATCCATGTTTATATTGTCTAGAAAGGCTTGTTTACTAACAAGAACGTCACCAAATACTTTTTCTGGGTGTATTTTGCATAAAACGAAACGTTCAAAAAATTTCAAAGTTTCAACCAGAACCATGGACCATGGACCAAAACCATGGACCCTTTGCAAAAATGCCAATTTTGTGGGTTTTTGAAACCGATGTTTTTCTTGTTCAGAAAGGCTTGTTTGCTATATAAAACGTCGAAAATCGTTTTTTCACGATTTATTTTCACGATCTATGACATGGGAATACAGGGGGATACAAGGGGTTACAGGGGGTTACAAGGGGTTACAAGGGGTTACAAGGGGTTACAGGGGGTTACAAGGGGTTACAAGGGGTTACAAGGGGTGACAGGGGGTGACAATTACAAAGGATTATAGAAACTTTTTTCTAACTAGAAGGTTCCCAGATACTTTTTCTTGGTCTATTTTGCATAAAAATCAAAGTTGAAGAAATCTCTAATTTTTGATCAAAACGATGGACTAACCCCTTTGGAAAAATTCTAATTTTGCGTTTTTCGTAAACAGTTGTTTTTATAGTCTTTAAAGGCTTCTTTTTTATCTAGAACGTCAGCAAACACTTTTTCTCGATCTATTTTTGATAAATACAAAAGATGAAAAAACTTCAACTTTTTGACCAAAATCATGGACTATCAACTTTGCAAAAATGCCAATTTTGCCTTCTTTTTAAATCCATGTTTATATTGTCTAGAAAGGCTTGTTTACTAACAAGAACGTCACCAAATACTTTTTCTGGGTGTATTTTGCATAAAACGAAACGTTCACAAAATTTCAAAGTTTCGACCAAAACCATGGACCATGGACCAAAACCATGGACCCTTTGCAAAAATGCCAATTTTGTGGGTTTTTGAAACCGATGTTTTTCTTGTTCAGAAAGGCTTGTTTGCTATATAAAACGTCGAAAATCGTTTTTTCACGATTTATTTTTACGATCTATGACATGGGAATACAGGAGGTTAGAAGGGGTTACAGGGGGTTACAAGGGGTTACAAGGGGTTACAGGGGGTTACAAGGGGTTACAAGGGGTGACAAGGGGTGACAAGGGGTTACATTGGGTTACAAAGAATTATAGAAACTTTTTTCTAACTAGAAGGTTCCCAGATACTTTTTCTTGGTCTATTTTCCATAAAAATCAAAGTTGAAGAAATCTCTAATTTTTGATCAAAACGATGGATTAACCCCTTTGGAAAAATTCTAATTTTGCGTTTTTCGTAAACAGTTGTTTTTATAGTCTTTAAAGGCTTCTTTTTTATCTAGAACGTCAGCAAACACTTTTTCTCGATCTATTTTTGATAAATACAAAAGATGAAAAAACTTCAACTTTTTGACCAAAATCATGGACTATCAACTTTGCAAAAATGCCAATTTTGCCTTCTTTTTAAATCCATGTTTATATTGTCTAGAAAGGCTTGTTTACTAACAAGAACGTCACCAAATACTTTTTCTGGGTGTATTTTGCATAAAACGAAACGTTCACAAAATTTCAAAGTTTTGACCAAAACCATGGACTAACCCCTTTGCAAAAATGCCAATTTTGTGGGTTTTTGAAACCGATGTTTTTGTTGTTCAGAAAGGCTTGTTTGCTATATAAAACGTCGAAAATCGTTTTTTCACGATTTATTTTCACGATCTATGACATGGGAATACAGGGGGTTACAAGGGGTTACAGGGGGTTACAAGGGGTTACAAGGGGTTACAAGGGGTTACAGGGGGTTACAAGGGGTTACAAGGGGTGACAGGGGGTGACAAAGGATTATAGAAACTTTTTTCTAACTAGAACGTTCCCAGATACTTTTTCTTGGTCTATTTTGCATAAAAATCAAAGTTGAAGAAATCTCTAATTTTTGATCAAAACGATGGACTAACCCCTTTGGAAAAATTCTAATTTTGCGTTTTTCGTAAACAGTTGTTTTTATAGTCTTTAAAGGCTTCTTTTTTATCTAGAACGTCAGCAAACACTTTTTCTCGATCTATTTTTGATAAATACAAAAGATGAAAAAACTTCAACTTTTTGACCAAAATCATGGACTATCCCGTTTGCAAAAATGCCAATTTTGCCTTCTTTTTAAATCCATGTTTATATTGTCTAGAAAGGCTTGTTTTCTAACCAGAACGTCACCAAATACTTTTTCTGGGTGTATTTTGCATAAAACGAAACGTTCACAAAATTTCAAAGTTTTGACCAAAACCATGGACTAACCCCTTTGCAAAAATGCCAATTTTGTGGGTTTTTGAAACCGATGTTTTTGTTGTTCAGAAAGGCTTGTTTGCTATATAAAACGTCGAAAATCGTTTTTTCACGATTTATTTTTACGATCTATGACATGGGAATACAGGAGGTTACAAGGGGTTACAGGGGGTTACAAGGGGTTACAAGGGGTTACAAGGGGTTACAGGGGGTTACAAGGGGTTACAAGGGGTGACAGGGGGTGACAAGGGGTTACAGAGGGTTACAAAGGATTATAGAAACTTTTTTCTAACTAGAAGGTTCCCAGATACTTTTTCTTGGTCTATTTTGCATAAAAATCAAAGTTGAAGAAATCTCTAATTTTTGATCAAAACGATGGACTAACCCCTTTGGAAAAATTCTAATTTTGCGTTTTTCGTAAACAGTTGTTTTTATAGTCTTTAAAGGCTTCTTTTTTATCTAGAACGTCAGCAAACACTTTTTCTCGATCTATTTTTGATAAATACAAAAGATGAAAAAACTTCAACTTTTTGACCAAAATCATGGACTATCAACTTTGCAAAAATGGCAATTTTGCCTTCTTTTTAAATCCATGTTTATATTGTCTAGAAAGGCTTGTTTACTAACAAGAACGTCACCAAATACTTTTTCTGGGTGTATTTTGCATAAAACGAAACGTTCACAAAATTTCAAAGTTTCGACCAAAACCATGGACCATGGACCAAAACCATGGACCCTTTGCAAAAATGCCAATTTTGTGGGTTTTTGAAACCGATGTTTTTCTTGTTCAGAAAGGCTTGTTTGCTATATAAAACGTCGAAAATCGTTTTTTCACGATTTATTTTCACGATCTATGACATGGGAATACAGGGGGATACAAGGGGTTACAGGGGTTACAAGGGGTTACAAGGGGTTACAAGGGGTTACAGGGGGTTACAAGGGGTTACAAGGGGTGACAGGGGGTGACAAAGGATTATAGAAACTTTTTTCTAAGTAGAACGTTCCCAGATACTTTTTCTTGGTCTATTTTGCATAAAAATCAAAGTTGAAGAAATCTCTAATTTTTGATCAAAACGACGGACTAACCCCTTTGGAAAAATTCTAATTTTGCGTTTTTCGTAAACAGTTGTTTTTATAGTCTTTAAAGGCTTCTTTTTTATCTAGAACGTCAGCAAACACTTTTTCTCGATCTATTTTTGATAAATACAAAAGATGAAAAAACTTCAACTTTTTGACCAAAATCATGGACTATCCCGTTTGCAAAAATGCCAATTTTGCCTTCTTTTTAAATCCATGTTTATATTGTCTAGAAAGGCTTGTTTACTAACAAGAACGTCACCAAATACTTTTTCTGGGTGTATTTTGCATAAAACGAAACGTTCACAAAATTTGAAAGTTTTGACCAAAACCATGGACTAACCCCTTTGCAAAAATGCCAATTTTGTGGGTTTTTGAAACCGATGTTTTTGTTGTTCAGAAAGGCTTGTTTGCTATATAAAACGTCGAAAATCGTTTTTTCACGATTTATTTTCACGATCTATGACATGGGAATACGGGGGGATACAAGGGGTTACAGGGGGTACAAAGGGTTACAAGGGGTTACAAGGGGTTACAGGGGGTTACAAGGGGTTACAAGGGGTGACAAGGGGTGACAAGGGGGGTTACAGGGGTTACAAAGGATTATAGAAACTTTTTTAAACTAGAAGGTTCCCAGATACTTTTTCTTGGTCTATTTTGCATAAAAATCAAAGTTGAAGAAATCTCTAATTTTTGATCAAAACGATGGACTAACCCCTTTGGAAAAATTCTAATTTTGCGTTTTTCGTAAACAGTTGTTTTTATAGTCTTTAAAGGCTTCTTTTTTATCTAGAGCGTCAGCAAACACTTTTTCTCGATCTATTTTTGATAAATACAAAAGATGAAAAAACTTGAACTTTTCGACCAAAATCATGGACTATCAACTTTGCTAAAATGCCAATTTTGTCTTCTTGTTAAATCCATGTTTATATTGTCTATAAAGGCTTGTTTACTAACAAGAACGTCACCAAATACTTTTTCTGCGTGTATTTTGCATAAAACGAAACGTTCAGAAAATTTCAAAGTTTCGACCAAAACCATGGACCCTGTGGAAAAATGCCAATTTTGTGGGTTTTTGAAACCGATGTTTTTCTTGTTCAGAAAGGCTTGTTTGCTATCTAAAACGTCGAAAATCGTTTTTTCACGATTTATTTTCACGATCTATGACATGGGAATACAGGGGGATACAAGGGGTTACAGGGGGTTACAAGGGGTTACAAAGGTTACAAGGGGTTACAAGGGGTTACCGGGGGTTACAAGGGGTTACAAGGGGTGACAGGGGGTGACAAGGGGTTACAGGGGGTTACAAAGGATTATAGAAACTTTTTTCTAACTAGAAGGTTCCCAGATACTTTTTCTTGGTCTATTTTGCATAAAAATCAAAGTTGAAGAAGTCTCGAATTTTTAATCAAAACGATGGACTAACCCCTTTGGAAAAATTCTAATTTTGCGTTTTTCGTAAACAGTTGTTTTTATAGTCTTTAAAGGCTTCTTTTTTATCTAGAACGTCAGCAAACACTTTTTCTCGATCTATTTTTGATAAATACAAAAGATGAAAAAACTTCAACTTTTTGACCAAAATCATGGACTATCAACTTTGCAAAAATGGCAATTTTGCCTTCTTTTTAAATCCATGTTTATATTGTCTAGAAAGGCTTGTTTACTAACAAGAACGTCACCAAATACTTTTTCTGGGTGTATTTTGCATAAAACGAAACGTTCAGAAAATTTCAAAGTTTCGACCAAAACCATGGACCATGGACCAAAACCATTGACCCTTTGGAAAAGTGCCAATTTTGTGGGTTTTTGAAACCGATGATTTTCTTGTTCGGAAAGGCTTGTTTGCTATCTAAAACGTCAAAAATCATTTTTTTCACGATTTATTTTGACGATCTATGACATGGGAATACAGGGGGATACAAGGGGTTACAGGGGGTTACAAGGGGTTACAAGGGGTTACAGGGGGTTACAAGGGGTTACAAGGGGTGACAGGGGGTGACAAGGGGTAACAGGGGGTTACAAAGGATTATACAAACTTTTTTCTAACTAGAAGGTTCCCAGATACTTTTTCTTTTTCTATTTTGCATAAAAATCAAAGTTGAAGAAGTCTCTAATTTTTAATCAAAACGATGGACTAACCCCTTTGGAAAAATTCTAATTTTGCGTTTTTCGTAAACAGTTGTTTTTATAGTCTTTAAAGGCTTCTTTTTTATCTAGAACGTCAGCAAACACTTTTTCTCGATCTATTTTTGATAAATACAAAAGATTAAAAAACTTCAACTTTTTGACCAAAATCATGGACTATCCCGTTTGCAAAAATGCCAATTTTGCCTTCTTTTTAAATCCATGTTTATATTGTCTAGAAAGGCTTGTTTACTAACAAGAACGTCACCAAATACTTTTTCTGGGTGTATTTTGCATAAAACGAAACGTTCACAAAATTTCAAAGTTTCGACCAAAACCATGGACCATGGACCAAAACCATGGACCCTTTGCAAAAATGCCAATTTTGTGGGTTTTTGAAACCGATGTTTTTCTTGTTGAGAAAGGCTTGTTTGCTATATAAAACGTCGAAAATCGTTTTTTCACGATTTATTTTCACGATCTATGACATGGGAATACAGGAGGTTACAAGGGGTTACAGGGGGTTACAAGGGGTTACAAGGGGTTACAATCGGTTACAGGGGGTTACAAGGGGTTACAAGGGGTGACAGGGGGTGACAAGGGGTTACAGAGGGTTACAAAGGATTATAGAAACTTTTTTCTAACTTGAAGGTTCCCAGATACTTTTTCTTGGTCTATTTTCCATAAAAATCAAAGTTGAAGAAATCTCTAATTTTTGCTCAAAACGGTGGATTAACCCCTTTGGAAAAATTCTAATTTTGCGTTTTTCGTAAACAGTTGTTTTTATAGTCTTTAAAGGCTTCTTTTTTATCTAGAACGTCAGCAAACACTTTTTCTCGATCTATTTTTGATAAATACAAAAGATGAAAAAACTTCAACTTTTTGACCAAAATCATGGACTATCAACTTTGCAAAAATGGCAATTTTGCCTTCTTTTTAAATCCATGTTTATATTGTCTAGAAAGGCTTGTTTACTAACAAGAACGTCACCAAATACTTTTTCTGGGTGTATTTTGCATAAAACGAAACGTTCAAAACATTTCAAAGTTTCGACCAAAACCTTGGACCATGGACCAAAACCATGGACCCTTTTCAAAAATGCCAATTTTGTGGGTTTTTGAAACCGATGTTTTTCTTGTTCAGAAAGGCTTGTTTGCTATCTAAAACGTCGAAAATCGTTTTTTCACGATTTATTTTCACGATCTATGACATGGGAATACAGGGGGAGACAAGGGGTTACAGGGGGTTACAAGGGGTTACAAGGGGTTACAAGGGGTTACAAGGGGTTACAAGGGGTTACAAGGGGTGACAGGGGGTGACAAGGGGTTACAGGGGGTTACAAAGGATTATACAAACTTTTTTCTAACTAGAAGGTTCCCAGATACTTTTTCTTGGTCTATTTTCCATAAAAATCAAAGTTGAAGAAATCTCTAATTTTTGATCAAAACGATGGACTAACCCCTTTGGAAAAATTCTAATTTTGCGTTTTTCGTAAACAGTTGTTTTTATAGTCTTTAAAGGCTTCTTTTTTATCTAGAACGTCAGCAAACACTTTTTCTCGATCTATTTTTGATAAATACAAAAGATGAAAAAACTTCAACTTTTTGACCAAAATCATGGACTATCAACTTTGCTAAAATGCCAATTTTGCCTTGTTTTTAAATCCATGTTTATATTGTCTATAAAGGCTTGTTTACTAACAAGAACGTCACCAAATACTTTTTCTGGGTGTATTTTGCATAAAACGAAACGTTCACAAAATTTGAAAGTTTTGACCAAAACCATGGACTAACCCCTTTGCAAAAATGCCAATTTTGTGGGTTTTTGAAACCGATGTTTTTGTTGTTCAGAAAGGCTTGTTTGCTATATAAAACGTCGAAAATCGTTTTTTCACGATTTATTTTTACGATCTATGACATGGGAATACCGGGGGATACAAGGGGGTACAGGGGGCTACAAGGGGTTACAAGGGGTTACAAGGGGTAACAAGGGGTTACAGGGGGTTACAAGGTGTTACAAGGGGTTACAGGGGGTGACAAGGGTTACAGGGGGTTACAAAGGATTATAGAAACTTTTTCTAACTAGAAGGTTCCCAGATACTTTTTCTTGGTCTATTTTGCATAAAAATCAAAGTTGAAGAAGTCTCTAATTTTTGATCAAAACGATGGACTAACCCCTTTGGAAAAATTCTAATTTTGCGTTTTTCGTAAACAGTTGTTTTTATAGTCTTTAAAGGCTTCTTTTTTATCTAGAACGTCAGCAAACACTTTTTCTCGATCTATTTTTGATAAATACAAAAGATGAAAAAACTTCAACTTTTTGACCAAAATCATGGACTATCCCGTTTGCAAAAATGCCAATTTTGCCTTCTTTTTAAATCCATGTTTATATTGTCTAGAAAGGCTTGTTTTCTAACGAGAACGTCACCAAATACTTTTTCTGGGTGTATTTTGCATAAAACGAAACGTTCAGAAAATTTCAAAGTTTTGACCAAAACCATGGACTAACCCCTTTGCAAAAATGCCAATTTTGTGGGTTTTTGAAACCGATGTTTTTGTTGTTCAGAAAGGCTTGTTTGCTATATAAAACGTCGAAAATCGTTTTTTCACGATTTATTTTTACGATCTATGACATGGGAATACAGGAGGTTACAAGGGGTTACAGGGGGTTACAAGGGGTTACAAGGGGTTACAAGGGGTTACAGGGGGTTACAAGGGGTTACAAGGGGTGACAGGGGGTGACAAGGGGTTACAGAGGGTTACAAAGGATTATAGAAACTTTTTTCTAACTAGAAGGTTCCCAGATACTTTTTCTTGGTCTATTTTCCATAAAAATCAAAGTTGAAGAAATCTCTAATTTTTGATCAAAACGATGGACTAACCCCTTTGGAAAAATTCTAATTTTGCGTTTTTCGTAAACAGTTGTTTTTATAGTCTTTAAAGGCTTCTTTTTTATCTAGAGCGTCAGCAAACACTTTTTCTCGATCTCTTTTTGATAAATACAAAAGATGAAAAAACTTCAACTTTTTGACCAAAATCATGGACTATCAACTTTGCTAAAATGCCAATTTTGCCTTGTTTTTAAATCCATGTTTATATTGTCTATAAAGGCTTGTTTACTAACAAGAACGTCACCAAATACTTTTTCTGGGTGTATTTTGCATAAAACGAAACGTTCACAAAATTTCAAAGTTTCGACCAAAACCATGGACCATGGACCAAAACCATGGACCCTTTGCAAAAATGCCAATTTTGTGGGTTTTTGAAACCGATGTTTTTCTTGTTCAGAAAGGCTTGTTTGCTATCTAAAACGTCGAAAATCGTTTTTTCACGATTTATTTTCACGATCTATGACATGGGAATACAGGGGGATACAAGGGGTTACAGGGGGTTACAAGGGGTTACAAGGGGTTACAAGGGGTTACAAGGGGTGACAGGGGGTGACAAAGGATTATAGAAACTTTTTTCTAAGTAGAACGTTCCCAGATACTTTTTCTTGGTCTATTTTGCATAAAAATCAAAGTTGAAGAAATCTCTAATTTTTGATCATAACGATGGACTAACCCCTTTGGAAAAATTCTAATTTTGCGTTTTTCGTAAACAGTTGTTTTTATAGTCTTTAAAGGCTTCTTTTTTATCTAGAACGTCAGCAAACACTTTTTCTCGATCTATTTTTGATAAATACAAAAGATGAAAAAACTTCAACTTTTTGACCAAAATCATGGACTATCAACTTTGCAAAAATGGCAATTTTGCCTTGTTTTTAAATCCATGTTTATATTGTCTAGAAAGGCTTGTTTACTAACAAGAACGTCACCAAATACTTTTTCTGGGTGTATTTTGCATAAAACGAAACGTTCAAAAAATTTCAAATTTTTTGGCAAACCATGGACCATGGACCAAAACCATGGACTAAAGCCTTTGCAAAAATGCCAATTTTGTGGGTTTTTGAAACCGATGTTTTTCTTGTTCAGAAAGGCTTGTTTGCTATATAAAACGTCGAAAATCGTTTTTTCACGATTTATTTTCACGATCTATGACATGGGAATACAGGGGGTTACAAGGGGTTACAGGGGGTTACAAGGGGTTACAAGGGGTTACAAGGGGTTACAAGGGGTTACAGGGGGTTACAAGGGGTTACAAGGGGTGACAGGGGGTGACAAGGGGTTACAGGGGGTTACAAAGGATTATAGAAACTTTTTTCTAACTAGAACGTTCCCAGATACTTTTTCTTGGTCTATTTTGCATAAAAATCAAAGTTGAAGAAATCTCTAATTTTTGATCAAAACGATGGACTAACCCCTTTGGAAAAATTCTAATTTTGCGTTTTTCGTAAACAGTTGTTTTTATAGTCTTTAAAGGCTTCTTTTTTATCTAGA